>JAPYZP010000834.1:0-20369 GCA_030522985.1 Torymus sinensis | reverse complement strand
TTTATGCACCGAGTATAAAAAAATGATTTATCGTCTAAATTCAAGGGAATTTTGTCAGCTTTATAGATTCTTATAAGCACAAATTGAGTATTATAAGCAAAAATCAATTTTAACTATTTCTAACAGTTATAATTCAAAGTCTTACAAACGTACCTGAGTTTACTTTTGTCAACACCATCACTTCTTCTAATGTATCCTACGTCGTCAATAAAAAACCCGTATCTACGAAAATCTTTCCATGAACGACATTTCAATAGTTCTTTCTCCCTTATTTCTCTCAGTTTATCTTTTTCTCTTTCGCGATCTCTATGAATTTTTAATCTAGGTTCTTCTCGTTTATCTTTCATATCAATTCTTTCTAATTTTTTATCTCGTGAATTTGCTCGTTTGCATGGCATATCGTCACGCTTGCCTTTTATTTCATCACGATCATCATCTCGTTTAGTGTCAATTTTTGATTCTTCACGTTTACTTATTTCTAACTTTGAGTCTTCTCTTTTTGATTTATCCAACTTTATTTCCTCTTTTTTCGCACCCTCGGATTTCGATTCTCTTCTAGTTTTTTCTACTCTTGGTTCATCTTTCTTATCTACATCTAACTTTGTACCTTCTCGTTTACTTTGCTCATTTTTTTGATCTTCTTTATTGCTTCCATCAGATTTACTATCATAATCTTTTCTATTATTTTCTAATTTTTCTATTTTATCAATTTTATCAACTTTATCTGCTTTATCTAATTTGAATTCATCATTTTTCTTTATTTCAGCTTTCTTGGGTTCCTCTTTAAGTTCTTCTCTGGATTCTCCATTTTTAGATTGTTCTTGTTTATTTTCATTCTCAATCGTTTTTACATCATCTAATGTAAAGATCTCCTTTTTACTAAACTCTTCTGTTCTAAAGTTGTATTTCTTATATTTTTCTTCTGATTTTCGATCTTCATTCATCTTAGGCTCAAATTTTGGGTCATGTTTGAGATTATCAAATTTTTTTTCATCTTCTTTTGATTCCTCTAATTTTGCGTCTTCTTTCTTACTTTTTTCAGATTTAGATTCATCATCATGTTTCAAATCTTCTCGTTTGTGTTTGGAATCAGCTTTTTTATCGACATCATCTTTCTTGCTTTCTTTACTGTCCTTTTTTTCTTTTTTATCTTTATGTTTACTTTTATTACATCGTTCATCTTCTGGAGATGATCTACGACTAGATCTTTGTCTTGATCTACTACGAGACTTTCTATCTCGATCTCGACTATGTCTTCTTTCTCTATTAGAATGAAAATCAAATATAGATTAAGAAATAAATAATATGAAATATGTTAGTTAAATTGTAAACAAAAATTTAAAACATATTTAAAATTCTTAATATTTAAAAATGCTTATTTTCAACATAAATAAAATATTTTTAATAAAAAATATATTAGTTTCTAAATTAATTTAAATGCATGTGAATAATAAAATTGTTTACCTATCACTTTTCCTTCTGTAAGATGATGATCCTGATTTTCTAGCATGTTCTTCATTTTTCATTTCTCTGAGAGATACTACTTCTTTACGCATTGCATTTCTCAAATTGATATCCCTTAATTCTGAAATTAATAAAAAAATTGTAATATCTATACATGATGTAAAAGAATGATATATCTGAAAATTATTTTTAATGAAATATGCTGTACCTTGTTCTGCTTGACGATTTTTATTTTCTTCTCTAACGATTTCTTCTATAGCCAAAATTTTCTCTTGTCCTAATAATTAGAATTGCAGTTATTTAAATTTTAATTAATACAAAAACTGATATTTATAATTAAGATTACGTAGTACTTCAACTAATCTGACTTACTTTTTATTTTGTCCCCTTTAGTCTTTAATTTAGTAACTTTTGGCATGGTGTTGAATTTATTTGCAAAGGCCATCAACCTCTTCTTGGCTTGGATTTTTCCAAGTACAGGTTTCCATACTTTTGGACTTTCAGTCTTTACCGAATCACTGCTAGCTTCTCCTTTAGAGCTATCTGGTGTTGCTGGAGGCTCAATATCTTCTAGACGAATTTGATCCATTGGTAGAGGATCTTTGGCCTCCATATTTTCCATTTTTGGTAAAGGTATTAATTCAGTTATTTCACTGACATCTATACAATACAAGATTTTTATTCTTTACCCTTGGTTTAACAATTTTAATAATAAAACGAAATAAATTGAAAGGAAGTTTAGAGATTCATAAAATATTAAAAATGAATTAGTAAGTTACTATTATTAGAAAAAAAATTTTATTAAATAAACCTTGAAAATTATTTTCTTATAATTCAAAAATTTGTTCCTTAATCATGAATTAGAAAAATGAAAAGCTTAATTAAAAGTATATATTTAAAATAATTATTAGGGTAATTGTATAATGAATAATTGTGACAATAATAGTATGTAAAAGGTACAGTGAGCACCTCCTGATTGATTTGCAGTTATAAGTGAATATTGAAGCCAATTCCACATTTCTACATCAAATTTTACATTATTTAAATTCAGTTTTCAGTTTTTTATAATTATTGCAGTCATCCAATGTTTTTATTGGGTTAACATATACTAGATGACAAAGATAATTAAATTAAAAATTCAATAAAAACAATGGAAAATACGAGAAAGTCGATAAGTATGTAATTCCATATAGGCTCCGACATCCCCTCAATGAGTGTGGTATTGACTACCAGAAGGTTAGAAAATGAAAAAAACTTTCTTTTGGTTTTGTTCTTGTTCACTCGAAGAGATTGAATAAATTCTTTTCTAATATTGAAGTATCACAACATTTAGTGAGCACTTCAACAATCACAAATAAATAATTTAATTATTCACATAAAGTTACTACAAATTGTTGATTTAATTTAATTGTGAGTTACGTTTTTTGTTTTGTAATTACAAAAATCAATAATTTTAAAATTTAGAAGATCACAAAGTAAAAAACCTAAATTAGTATAGCACTTTTTAGTTTTACAGATCTTGTTTATATTATTATTATATATGACCAATAATTATATTAAAAATATGCTGGGACATAGTTAAACACTATGGTGTCATTACCTTATAGCATGCAAATTGTTGATATTTTGTTTGTATTAATTGCATAATGTTAGTATTTTTATCGATTACTTACTCCGTGGGATAGTAAATATAATAGTTATAATCAAAATAAATATTTTTAAGGTTACTTTTAATAATTTGTACTTCAAAAATTAAATTAACTAAATCATGTAAATTGTGAACATATATAAATGATATATTTAATGTTTAAATTAATAAAACATTTAAAATTATTAGTTAAAATAATATAAATAAATACCAATATCAAATGTTAAACCTTTGAAATACATACATTAGTAATAAAGAATAGGTTAAAACTGAAAATACTATATAAGTAATATAGAATGCCAAAACTTACCTTCCATTTTAACGTTGGCACTTAGACTCAACTTCGAACAAATATTACAACCCAAAAGATCATTGCAACGAATACTTGAAACATTATCTAAGTTTTGATAACTTTAAAAGAACAAATAGTCATCTTTTAATTTATAATAACTACTTGCTTCATGTGTTGTATAAAATTATTGATCTTCAGTTATTTGTGAAGAAAAACAATTATACACTTTATAGATCTTACAACTTCAGTCAATAAATCAGCCGCTGCAAAGTACCCAAGTGGACTTGTCGATAAATCTTGAGTGAAGCATGAGACAATTGTAACCTATATCTGAAAAAAGTTGTAATATTTTTCTTAAATGTACACCACTATTTCAGTTTCGTTTTTCAAAAACTAAATATATCTTAGTTCATTGCAAAAACAAGGTAGAGGAGCAAGAGGTTCTCCCTCCAAAATATTTATATGTAATTTTACCTTTCATAAATTCTTCTTCAATCTATAAAACAACTCTCGTGACAACGGCTTTAAAAACACTGACAAGTTTTATGTTTTTCCGTCGCCATAAGCGTGTACTTGCTTATGTACTAACTATTTAATTGAAAATTTTTAGCCGTAACCTGTCCGTGTATGTATTGCCCTCATCCCTTATGATACACAACGCGGCAGACATTTTGCTTTTCCGAATTAAAAGCCAAAGTTAGGTGGCAGATGCAGCAACTTAAAAAAATGAATTATCAAAATATATTATAATTATAAATATTAATCAATATCCAAGTCATTATTTAATAACGTAGATTTCACATTAATTATTCTCTTTGTTTTAATTATTTTTAAACATTTGTTCTTTAACTGTTGAATATAAAAAAAATAAAATTTATACAGTATGTTGGCAGAACTGCAGGAATGGAAAAGCAAAGGATTTTCAAATTTTAGTTTTACAGGTAAGGAGATTGAGTTAAGGTAAGATATTAATAAAACATTCAATAATTTTATTAATTTGATTGTTTTTCTACAATAAAATTACGTTACAAAAAAAATGTATGATTCTTAATCATAAAACATAAATTATTTCTACATCATTTATTTTCCGAGGGAAATAGAAGTGTTTTAATCTAAGATAATTCCTAAAATTAAAAATATATATTTATTATTTCTAGCAGTTTATAAGTAGTGTGATTAAATTTTATGGAATTTGATTGAATATAAATATTATATATTTACGATACAACGTAAATATAAATGTAATAGTCCTTTATTAAAAATCATTGATATAATTAATTTAAAATTTGTGTTACGTCTGTTGAATAATAAGCATTTGAAAACCAAATAAAGTTTACTGATCACTTGCATTACTTTACAGAGCTCATAATTAAATTAGTCTATATCATCAATTTCTGATGGATCTCCACCTATAGCTTTCCAAAAAGCAGTCACTAATTGTTCTGCTGCAACTCTCCGTTGATTAGAAGGCATTGAAGCTGCATGTTCTTTCATTGCTCTCAAATTGCTAAATAATTCACCAAAATCTGCTTCTTCATTATTCATGATTCCATCTACAATAAGTTTCAATATTTAATAGATGTTTATAAAAATTTATGGAAAATGTATACATAATATATAGTTATATTATACAGGAATGAATAAAAAATATACCTAAAACGCTTTCCATTTGTAAACGTTCTGAAAAATTTTGTGCATTGCTAAGTCGAACATTTTCTAGTTGACCTTCAACATCATTTACTTCAGATTGAGGTACTTGTGAACCTTTTTTAGAGTCTAAAATTAATTGAAAAAACAGCAATGTTACTACATGAGAAAAGAATTATGTGTCTAATTTACAAAATTTTATATAAAAACATTGGTGAAAACCTTTAAGATTAATATTTGGCCACATGTGAGTTTCCAGAGCTTCTATAATTCGATCTATACCATATTTACTTTGATCATCTTCATAGTCCATAATTTCTTTTGGATCTACATGTTCTAATTCAATAAGCTCAAATTTCTTAAGGGCACACCATTCTATTGCTAATAAATTTTTAAAAACAAACTATTAGTAACTTATATAATCAATAACTTATACAATCAATTTCAACTTACCTTTTCCTCTAACTATAGCATTAGGGATTGAATTACAAACTAATAACAATATTTCTGCTTCTGATTGAGAAATTATTGGTGAAATCTGCTCATCAATCAGACGTAAAGAATCTTCCTAAAAGGTTTATATGTTAAGCATCAAATGTAATGGAAACTTTTACATCATTAAATATAGAAAAATAAAGTTTCTTACAGTTTGTAAATCATAGTGAAATATCAAAGCCTCAAAATTTGAGGGATCTAAGGATAAATTTGTCGTTGTACACAACAATATTTGTGCAGTGTAATATTTATTATCGATGTCTAATAAATGATGTTCAATTTCACCTTCTTGTGATAAATATTTTGCTCCCATATCTATGCAAAAATTATTAAAATAAATTTATATAAATATTTGCACGGAATTGTAGATATTATATTTATGAATTTGTTGACATTATTTTGTACATACTACTTGCTATTTCTTTAGCTTTTTCACTAGTTGCACTTGTAATTAATACACGAGGTAAATCCATTTCTAAATTTGTTTCTTCCATTGCACAGATATTACTTGCACAAAATTACAATATCGACTAGGTATAAAATATATTAATCAGCTTTGAACAAGATGAGTCGATTTTTCTCTTAGAATCGTAACGTTTAGGTTAGACTATTTCATTGTATACAAACATATAAGAATAGTAGAATACATGCCTATATATATATATATACATGTGTGTGTGTGTGTACTGTATGTAACTCGTATCTTTGGGCTTTGTGCGACCGAGCGATCGAACCGACCTCTACTACTTAAATCAAAATAAAATTTATCACGTGTGCGGCTTTTTAAATATGTGAAATATAAATTTTAAATAAATTACATTAGTATATAGTGAATAGTCAGGAAATTTATTTTTATTTATGTTGAACATTATAAAGTGATTTTCTAAAATTAAGGTCATGGTAAATAACTAAAAACATTTGAATGGTGATTGAGGTTAAACGTATTTAATTTTAATAAAAATAATGTAAATACTGTACAGAAAACGAAACACTATTAATTTGTGTAACCAATAAGACCTATAAAAACTCATTTATTCATAATGGAACCAGAAATTGATACTACACAAGGTGGTTTAAGAACTGATGGTAGACGTCCACTTGAACTACGAAGAATAAGATTGCGATTGGGAGTTTTTAGCCAAGCAGATGGAAGTGCATATATTGAGCAAGGAAAAACTAAAATATTAGCTACAGTGTATGGTCCTCACCAGGTTTGCATTAAAATTTTTTTAAACAAGTCAATTATCTTCAATATATTGAAGATTGTCAATGTATTTTAATAATTTTTCTATTTGGAAAGAAAAAATAAGTGTTGCAAAAAAAATAAAATAAAAATGTAGTCTTAATAAATTAAATTTTTCAGCCAAGAGGAAAAGCAGCTAGTAGCATTACAAAAGCAACCAAAGGTGTTGTTAATTGTCAATTTAGTACAGCAGTATTCAGTTTTGGAGCTGGAGAAAGGAAGAAGAAACCTCGTGGTGATAGAAAATCACAGGAAAGGTCACAACAACTAAGACATGCTATGGAAGCAATTATTAATTTAGAACTTTTTGCAAGATCTCAAATTGATGTATTTGTAGAAGTTCTCCAAGTTGATGGAAGTGAATTTTGCGTAGCTGTAAATGCTGCTACATTAGCTTTGATAGATGCAGGAATACCAATTAAGGTATGAATACTTTATTATATAGAAGAATTTTTCTTTAATTTAACTTAATAAATATTTTTATATTAGATCTTATAATATTTTATGAGCTAGTTATTTAATCATTTTATAAAAAAGAAATATGATAATATTTAAAATTTTATTTTAAGGATTATGCAATCGGATGCTCTATAACAGTCTCAGATAAGTTACTTGGGGATGATGATGATGGAGGACAAGGTACAGGAATTCTTGATGCAAATTGGGTAGAAGAATGTTCTCCAGGTGTTACATTATCAATAGTTGCTCTTCCAAAAGTAGTTGATGAGACGGAAACTAAAAGTTCTGTAATATTGGCTCATGGAGCAGGATCAAGATTGCATCTCTCTCAACTTGAACCTCTGAGATTGAGGGCTCTTCAAGGTTGTAAAGACATTAGGACTATTATAGATCAAGTTGTTAAAGATCATTTACAAATATTTGCTGTTACAACTGCCTTAGATAAATAAGTTTTATAAATAAATAGAAAAGTTTTTAATAAGATACTGTTTTTTTATTAAAGCTAAAAAATTATTTAATATTCTTTGTAATACCATTTATAAAGTACTAGTTAAATATTTCTTATAAAAAATATATAAATTGTGTAAAAAGCATAGCAATAATGCAACTTGATAGTTATAGATTTTATCTTCTCAAAACGTTGTTAAACCTTATATTCTTCAACAACTTTTAACAATGAACAATTCCAATTGAATCGTCTATATTGTTACTTCAGATTTTGGCATCAGGATGCCTCTCCATGATCATTCCAACACCCTATAAAAATTAAGTATACGTTTCAGTTTTAAGTTCATTTAAAAACATAAAAATGTAGAAACTTAATTTAGTTTTACCTGTCCACCAGCAGCACAAGCTGCAATGAGACCAAATTGTTGATCTTCTTTGATCATCCTATTAGCAGTGTGTGTAGCTAATCTGACACCTGTTGCAGCAAAAGGATGACCAATTGAGAGAGAACCTCCCCAAGCATTCCATTTCTTCAGATCTGGAACACCAACTTTCTCTGAGCGCTTCAGATACGTTTTCGCAAAGAAATCGGAATCAAGCGCTTTTAAATTAGCTATAATTTGAGCAGCAAAAGCTTCATGCACTTCCCAAACTCCAATATCCTTCAAAGTAAGACCAGCTTTTTGTAAGACCTAAAATAAATAGATTACAAGTATATTTATTTAAAAAGTGTAAGTGTCAAGTATATTACTTCATTATAAAAAACAAAGAAGTTACTAAAAATGTCTAGGTCAGTGGAAATCTATTGCTTACTTTAGGGATAGCATAAGCAGGTCCTAATAACAGTTGGTCTTTAGGATCTTGAGAAACATAGACGAATTCTCTCAAATAAGCTTTAGGCTTGAGGCCAAGTTGTTTAGCCTTTTCTTCTGTCATAAGTAAACCTGCAGAGGCACCATCAGTAAGGAATGAAGCATTAGCAGCTGTCACCGTTCCGTAGGGCTTCACAAAAGCTGGTTTTAGTTTAGCCAATTGCTCTTTCGTTGATACTCTTATACCATTATCTTTTTCAACAACATTTTTAGCACCAGGTACTGAATAGAAATAGAACGTAATTGTAAAAAAGATATCTTTTATTTGAGATATTTTCAGTATGTGTAGTAAAAACTAATGTAATAGGTTTTGATATTTACCCACGAATGGCAACATATCAGTGAAATGTCCATTTTGTTGTGCTTGTGCTGCAAGTGTATGAGAACGCAGAGCATAATCATCTTGTTCTTGTCTGGAAACGTTGAATGAAGCAGCTAATCTGTCTCCACTGTGTCCCATAGTTTCATTTGTTGAGAATTCCGCAACAGCTGGAAGCTGTAAATTTTTTATTGAAATTGAATGTTCAGTTTTTTTGTATAAAATAAATACAGGTATTTCAGTACATTATTTTTGAAAACCAAATAAAATCTAGTTTTCGAAATAATTTTATATGGAAAATTATAACTCTTATTTGTACAAATTTCAAAATCATGACTAAACTTACATCTGGCACAAAGTGTCCTGGTCTTATTGAAGCCAGTAATTGGAGTTTTTGCGCAGGTGTTTTTGCTTTATTTGCTCTCAACATAAGTGATCTCATAGCACGGCTGTGCCTTATGGGAATGTCAGACATGAATTCAACACCTCCAGCAACAATAGCATCATAAATACCAGAGTTGATCAAACCTATACCTGTAGTCATAGCGACATTACTACTGATACAAGCCATAGTAACTGTATGCGCTGGTGTGTGTTCACTGTATCCAGCAGCCAAAGCAGCTTCACGTGCAATGTTTGAAGTTCTTACTTCTTGCATGACAGTGCCATAAATGACATACTCTATTGCTTCAATTGGAACCCCAGTTTTCTTTTGTAAATTTCTATAAACGAGAATGTGAAAGTAAATTATTTTTAATATAATTTGCAAAAACGTAAAATTTAATATACAACTCTTAATTAAATAAAATCTACTTCAAAATTATTGTTGAATTTGTATAATAAAAAAATTCAAAGTTAAATGTACTAATTTTTTTCTAATTTCTTTCTGTTGTTATTTGGAGTTTTACATGCATAATCCTAATAAAAGCCCTAATGTATTCATTCAATGGCATTTAAAGCTATCATAATTATTTAAATTGATATGTCCCAGTTTCTCCCTTAAAAACATTTATACTCACACAAGAGTTTCTCTAGCAAGATCATGGGCAATAAGTTTGCTATAATCAGTATTTGATAGCAAAAATGGAGTTCTAACTCCATCAATATAAACTATGTTTTTCCTTGGAGGTGAAGACTTTGGAGCTGCTGTTGCATAACTTTTCCGATTGAAACGAGATTGATCCCAGATAGAAGAAGCTGTCAATTATAAAAATTGTTGTATTAATAAAAATTGTTGATAAATTGATAAAAACTAAAATTTATATAATCAATCACATGATATCATCAGTTACTTGAAACATTTTAAAATAAAATGCATTATCAGAAAAATTTTTACAAATTACATTAACATGTGAAAATTAACATTGACAAAATGGTTAAGTTCAATTTTATCATAAAAGTTTATACAGAAAACAATATCGTTTATTCATAATAATTTTTTTTAAATATTTACGTCCGCTAATTCATGATGATTAATCACTTTTTATGGCTGAGTGTACTTTGAACTGTGCTTTTCTTACATACATTTTCAGTCGAAATAAAAAACAGTCATATGACAAAAAATACTGCAATACCTTGTAATGAAGCGAGATTGAAACGGGGTAGATTTTTCACGATAACTCCAGACATTTTCAGTTTTTTCTTCGTGCTGTCGTAAGGTTATACTTATTTACAGGGTCACCGGAATCAGTCTCTCTCCCTCCAGCGCAGTCACAGGTCTATCTCTCTATAAGCGAAGAAAAAAAAAGAGCACACGGTAAAAGTGTGTAATGGAGAAAGCGAAAATTTTTGGAAAACATTTGTAATTATATAAGTGTCGTGGGTGTTACCTTAATAATTATCGAAAAGCGACTGACTATCGCGAAAATGGACAGTGGTGGCGGCGACTGATTCCTCTCTCGCAGACGGTGTGGACTTTGTACCCAACTGCCCAAGACCCAACTCTGCTTTTGACGTCACCGCGCTAAGCACTTGCCGTGTATATCTATATACTATACATAACGGTGTCCTCACACATCACACATGTGGTCGAGTGCTGTGCGTGAAGTTTACGTGTTATCTCTATACATATAACTATAAGTACTTATACGCAACCGGCCGAACCACGCGGGCTGCTTTCCGAAATTTATTTTCATTTTCATCAGGACAGTCATGGAACCGTAATTTTACGGTTATATGACTGGGTGGTATCCTATGTGCTCCGAAAAATGAAACGGAACGCATTTAAGCCCGTGAGAGCGAGAGAGAGAGGTTCTTCCGCGAATGTCCCTCTCGCTCTCACGGGCTTAAATGGTTTCGTTAAATTAGTCGGAACACCATGGGACACTGCATAGTTCAAGTCATGTAACTGTAAAATTACTGTTTGATGACTGTCCTCGACTCATCGACTGTCCAGTGTCCCCCTCATTTTGGATTTTTACCTAAGTATATGGATTTGATTTGATGTCTACCTTTTTAATTTAGTTTTCTTTGTTCCTTCACTGATAATTATAATTCTTCGGATTTCTTCATTATCAATTTTGATAGTGTAAACTAATCTGAGTTTTATTTTTATTTTATTCTAGAGTGTTTTCTGGTTTATAGTTTTTAATTCAACTATTTTCCAGATTTCTCACTCTTACGAGCTATATCAGTCGCTTTATTTTTGAATATCCCTCGCTTTGCTGGAGTTTCCGCTTTTCAGATTCATCATTATCACCAATAATGTCACCATACAGAGGGAGCTGCTCATAGGGCAAAGGCGCATAGTATCTTCAATTCGCGATCGTACATTTTAGTACGCCATCTGTACAATACCGTGCGGTGGCTATAAGAACTGAGGGAGAGGGATTAAGTATCTTATTTTGGAAAAGAAAAAAACAAAAACACCACGTGCTCGCGCACCGGTGGCGGTTCATAATGATGGTTGTTGTAAACTTGTAATACTTATTTTACTGCGATTTTCTTTAGATATTTTGTATTAATTTATCAAGAGTTTAAACATTTTAGCATCACAAATTATCGTGATTTGTTGTAACGATAAACAAATTTGGCTGTAGCAAACAAATATTGATTTTGAAAATGATTGGGTTAAAATAACCTAATTTTTATAGATACTGCTTATTTGAAAGCGTGAAATTCTTTCTAAAAAAGAAACCAGTAGCTTTTAGAAGTTGTAACTATTCTGTGAATAATTTACTAATTAAGTTCAAGTCTAGTAATTAAGAGCACATGGAAAAATAATGGAACGTTGGAAAAAATAACTTTTGGTATCTAGCTAATTATTGATTTTATCTACAGTTGCTGAAATGTATTTAAAAACATAACTTCTTAACGATTAACTTCACGTTACAGGTCCATCATTGAATGATTACTTATTATGGACAAGTCATAACAACTATTTTAGATAAGTAAAATACCACTATTTAAATAGATAAATACTCAATATATATTTCATGATGAAACTATTTTTTTTATGATAAAATTTTATACAAAAAAATAAAAAATGATTGCGAATAATTTAAAGAGAAAATATTCTTGCTCAGAAATAGATGATATAATATTGAAAAAACCACATATAGAATCTACTTATGATTTAGAAAATGAGTCTAATCAGGAAGTGGCAGATGAATTTGATCTTACCTACGACATTAATGAAAGTAAAAGTTATTTTGTTGATCAATTAAGTCGATTTATCTATCGGTTAGATTTATCTATTCTATGTTTAACAAGAAAATTAGTACATGAAAAAAAGTACCATTTATTATCAGTAACTATTAATAGCAATGAAATAAATGATTTTAGTGATATTGGTATTCACTATGATCA
This sequence comes from Torymus sinensis, assembly GCA_030522985.1. Classification (NCBI taxonomy): domain Eukaryota; kingdom Metazoa; phylum Arthropoda; class Insecta; order Hymenoptera; family Torymidae; genus Torymus; species Torymus sinensis. The sequence goes on along the minus strand of JAPYZP010000834.1, from coordinate 7,676 downwards.
AAAATCCATTTACATAAAAGTTGAAAACATAGATACTTCGTATATAGAAAATGGTATTACTTATACAAAATTATTTGGTAGAAGAAATCAAAGTTTTTCTATCAATAATATCTTTAATAACTTTGTTAAATATATACTTTCTCTGCCAAATAATATCACAACAAGCAATGTAGAAAATCTTATAATTTATACCAATTCAACAATAGATCTGACGGATGAAAATATTTTAAAATCTACTAGAGATAAAAATTTTTATCCTTTTCAGTTTGAAAGTATGAATACAGAAGAATACAGCATTATAAGAGATTTTTTGTATGTTAGTAACCATAAAAAGTCTAAGATTTATCGTTTTTCACAAGATCAACATACAAAAACAGAATTCTTGAAGCGATTAGAATTTTCTTCTGTTGTACAAAAACTGTTGAAAGAAAAAGATATTTCTACTATTAATGAAAATCAATTCAAAGAAGATTTTTTTAACAAACTTATATTTTTTTTTAATCAACCTCATAGAGAAAAATTAAAAGTTGTTATAAAAAATGAATTGGAAAAATTTCATCACAATTACATGGAAATGTATGACAGTATATTAAAAAATTTAATTGCTCCAAAAAATATGAAGTCTTCCATTATGTATGAATTTACTATTTTAATATCTATTATGCATGACATGTTTCAATATAAAAAGATATCATCTTTAAACATCAAAAGCACAGATGTATCAAATATGATTACTATTTTTTATAAGAGTAATATGACTTACATTGCAGTTCATGATGCAAGTAGTAAAATTGGCTATGCTCAGTTATTTCCATCAAAACAAAATAGAAAAAAACATTTATTTTGCATTAATAAAATGTACGCTCTCTATGTCGAAGAATTTAAAAAAAATGAAAATATCAAATTTTGTATAGTTTATACAAATGCACATTTAAGTCTTACAAAAGAAAATAAACTAAAGAAAGGTGCATCTAAAGAATTTTTTCCCATCCAATTTAATAACGTAAATGTTCAAAAAAAAAGATTTAAACTGTTGAGGGATTTATTGTGTATAAATAAACATGCTCTTTACCAATTTTCTTCAGAAGAATCAACTTTAGAATATATTATAAATTTATTAGAACTTCCATGTTTACTAAATAGTAATATGAATATTAACACTGAAAATCAAAGAGAATTTAAAAAAAATTTTTTACATAAATTAGTTTTTGTATGTGAACAACCTAATGTGAATGGTTTGAATAGCATTATGTTAGACCATATCAACAAATCAAATACTTTTTATGATTTTGAACAATTATCGGAATTGGCTCTGCGTTGGTCAGAATCGCATAAATCTGTTCCTGCTACAGAAAGATTGATGAGAAAACTTTTAGATGACATTCAAAATAATAGATCTAGTTATCAAAAAATTGAAAACAAAAATATGATTGAAGAAATTAAGCTTGCCAAAAGTGTAGTTGGTGCAAAATTAACATTGGTCTTCACTCAATTTTTAGATTATATAACTATAGGACAAGGAAGAACATATTTACAAGTAATGAGAAATCATGACATAAAGCTAGAAAATTTATCTACTTTTTTAAATGCGACAGGTGTTCATGCAATAAGTACTTTTGAAGAACTTTATAATTTATGGTTTGATAAACATGGACATGAGACACAATATTTAAAGAGTATAAAAAAGTATGGAATTAAGTTGGCTAGTGTAGTAAGTATTTTAAGAGGATCAAGATTTCATGCTGCAAATGCTTTCAAAGACTTATATTATCTCTGGTTTGATGAAGACGGAAATAAAAAATTATTTTTAATAACGCTAGAAAGAGAAAATGTAAAGTTCTCAACTATGTCTAGTATTTTAAGTGGTGCAGGAGCAAATGCTTCAAGAGCATTTAAACACTTATATGATTTTTGGTTTGATGATCAAGGAAATAAAACTAGGTATTTAACAAATTTTGAAGACAATGGTGTCAATTTAATTAGTATGAGTAGTATTTTACATGCATCAGGAAAAGATGCTGCAAAGTCTTTTAAAGAGTTGCATGATCTTTGGTTTGATGAAGAAGGTAATAAAACAAAATATTTAAAAACTTTGGAAGAAAATGAAGTAAATTTAGAAAATTTATCTAGTATTTTAAATGGGGCAGGACCAAATGCAATGCTTACTTTTAAAAACTTATACAATCTATGGTTTGGTAAAAATGGTGAAAAATCACAATATTTAAAAACACTTAAAAATAGTAAAGTAAATTTAAATATAATTTCAAATATTTTAAGAGGGACCAGGTCTAATGCTGTTGATGCTTTTGAAAAATTATATAATTTTTGGTTTGATAAAAATGGAAATAAAACCCAGTATTTAAAGAATTTAGAAAAAGAAGGAATAAATTTAAGAAGTATGTGCAGCATTTTAAGTGCCGCAGGTTCTGATGCTCCTAAGGCATTTAAAGATTTGTATGATCTGTGGTTTGATAAACAAGGAAATCAATCCCAATACTTGAAAACACTGAAAAACAATGGAATCAATCTTTCAGTAATGTCAAGTATTTTACGAGGGGCAAATTGTAAGGCTGCTGGAGCTTTTAAAGACTTATATGATCTTTGGTTTGATAGAGAGGGCAATAAATCCTGTTATTTAACATGTTTTGAAGATAATGGTATACAATTATCTAAAGTATCTTTTGTTTTATATTCAGCAGGATTTAATGCTGCCAAAGCTTTTAAAAGTTTATTTGACCTTTGGTTTACTAAAGAGAAACAAAAATCACAATATATAAAAAATTTAGAGAAAAACGGTATAAGCTTAGCAATGATATTTAGCATTTTAGGTAAATCAGGGTCTCATTTTAGCAAAGGCTTTAAAGATTTATACGATTTATGGTTTGATAAGGAAGGAAAAAAGACTCAGTATTTAAGTAAATTGGAAGAAAATGGATTAGGATTATCTTATATTATTAATATTTTGAGTCGAGCAGGAGTTAGTGCTTCAAAAGCATTTAAAGAGCTGTATCATTTATGGTTCGATAAAAATGGAAATTTAACACACTACTTCAAAATTTTAAAAGAAAATACAATAAATTTATCATGCATTTCAAATATTTTAGGTAGTGCTGGAGCTAATGCTTCAAAGTCTTTCAAAGATTTATTTAATCTTTGGTTTGACAAAGATGGAAACAAAACTCAGTATTTGACAGTTTTAGAAAAGAATGGAACCAGTGTAATACAAATATGTTCCATTTTATTAAGATCTGGATCTCGTGCAGTAATGGCTTTTAAAAATTTATACCATCTATGGTTCAATGCAGATGGAGAAAAATCAGAAAGTATCATAAGATTAGAAAAAGAAGGAATAAATATAACTCACATAGTTAGCATTCTAAAAAACACAGGTTTTCATGCTTCTAAGGTTTTCAAAAAGATAAACGATCTTTTGTTTGACAAACAAGGAAACAAAAAACTTATCATGAAAAATTTTGAAAAAAATGAAATAAAAATATCTTGGATTTTCAGCATTTTATATGGTGCTGGGGTCAGTGCTGAAAAAAGTTTTAAAGATATGTGTTATCTTTGGTTTAATGAAAATGGAGAAAAAAGCTTTTATTTAAAAACCTTAGAAAAACATAAAATAAAGTTAAATTGGATAATAACTATGTTAATTACTGCAAAGTCCAATACTGCTAAAGTTTTTAAAGATATATACAATCTTTGGTTTGATAGCAATGGCAATAAAACGTTTTATTTAGAAGTTCTAGAAAAAAATAACATAAAGTTAACATGGATAAGTAATATTTTAAAGAGATCTGGGGTTCATGCGTTAACAGCATTTAAAAATTTATATAATTTATGGTTTGATAACAAAGGAAATAAAACGAATTATTTTAAAATTCTTGAAAAAAATCAGATAAAATTTCATTTGATTATTTTTGCCTTATATGATGCGGGAAGTAAAGCAGCAGAAGGGTTTAAAGATTTCTACAATGTATTGTTTAATAAAGGAGAGAAAACATTACAGTTATCAACTTTAGAAAAGCATGGCATTTCAGTAAATTTGATCCTTCATATTTTACATTCATCAGGGTCTAAAGCTGCAAAAAGCTTTACCGAATTATACGATTTATTGTTTGACGAACAAGTAAACAAAACGCGATATTTATGTCTATTAGAAAAAAATAACATACATGTACCTTCTGTGATCAAGACTTTATACAAAACGGGCACTCATGCTGCCAAAGTTTTGAAATCATTATGTGATTGTTGGTTTGATTCAGAAGGAAACAAAACACATTTTTTAACTCATTTCGATGACAATGAAATCAAATTAGTTTCTGTTTTAAATATATTATTTACAGCAGGAAAATCGATTACAAAAACTTTCACAGATTTATATTATTTATGGTTTGACCATCAAGGAAATAAAACACATTACTTAGAGAATCTTGAAAAGAATCAAATTCAACTAAATTGGATTTTCAGTATGTTAAGTAGTTCTGGAGCACATGCTGTAATAGCTTTCAAAGATTTGTATAATTTATGGATTGATAGCAATGGAAATGCCAACCAGTACTTAGTAGTTATGCAGAAAAATCAATTCAATTTAAATTTAGTTTTTAATTCTTTATACAGAACAGGAAAATATGCTGCAAAAAGCTTTATAAATCTGTATCATTTGTGGTTTGATGATCAAGGAAATAAAACGCAACATCTACAAAATTTAGAAAAAAATGAAATACAAATAAACAACATGCTTAGTATTGTGAGTAATGCTGGTGCAAGTGCTCCAAAAGCTTTAAAAGAATTGTATGACTTGTGGATTGACGACAGTGGGAATAAAAAACAGCATTTGATCATTTTAGAGCAAAATGGAATTAAGTTGCAACTAGTTAACACCGTTTTACGTGGATCGGGAAGTATGGCTTCTAGAAACTTCTTGGACTTATATTATTCTTGGTTTGATGAACAAGGAAATAAATCACGATATTTCAAATGTTTAGAAGAAAATAATGTAACTCCAACTAATATATGCAACATTTTATGTGCATCTGGTTCTAAATTTGCTAAAACTTTTGAAGAAATATGCCGTCTGTGGTTTGACGAAGACGAAAATAAACCGCAATATATAAAGACATTAGAAAACAACGGATTAAAGTTAAATCATTTATGTAAGATATTGTATGGGTCGAGATCTAATATCACGAAATGTTTTATAGAATTGTATGATACGTGGTTTGACAAGAAGGGAAATATGACACGAAATCTAAAGGTACTTATGAAAAATAAAATAAATATTAATCATATTATTACTATGTTGTATGGAGCAGGAACGAACGCGGTTGTTTCGTTCAGTGAGTTGAATAATTTGTTGTTTGATAAAGATGGAAAATTGAGTTATTATTTAGTAAATTTCGAAAAAAGTGGAATAAAATTGAGTTATGTGTCACGCATCTTATTTAGATCAGGATCTCGTACGGGAAGAAATTTTATAAATTTATATCATACATTGTTTGATAAACAAGGAAATAAATCACATTACCTGAAAGCTTTAGAAAAACACAAAATAAAGTTAAATTGGATTTTACCTATCATATATAGAGCACAATCCAATGCTTCACAAGCCTTCACAAATTTATGTGACATATGGTTTAATAGTAAAGGAAAAAAGACCCATTATTTAAAAACATTAGAAAGCAATGGAATTCAACTAAACTTTGTATGCAACATTTTATGTGGTTCTGGAACAAAAGCAGGGAAAAACTTTTTGGAGTTATATTATTTGTGGTTTGACGAAGAGGGAAATAAAACGCGTTATTTAACATCATTGGAAACGAATGATATATCTGTTGGTATTTTAAGCTACATTTTTGTCGGTGTCGGTGCTCAATTCGATAGACAATTTAAAGAATTGCATCACTTGTGGTTTGATAATAACGGAAAAAAGTCATTGTATTTACAAACGTTTGAGACTAATGGAATACCGGTAGTACAATTACTAAGGATTTTATGTTCATCCGGATGTAAAGCCCCGCAAGCGTTCAAAAATTTATATGATTTATGGTTTCATTCAGATGGAAGTAAGAGAAAGTATTTGAAAACTTTTGAGAAACACGAAATCGAGCTTAGTTGTATATTTAAAGTATTGTATGGTACAGGATCTAATTCAACAAAAGTTTTTCTAAAATTATATCATACTTGGTTTGACAAACGTGGAAATAAAACAAAATATTTGAATTATTTAGAAGAAAACAATGTACCTGTTGATAAAATATGTAATATTGTAAGTAGAAGTGGATCCACCGCGGCTAATACTTATCAAGATTTATGCGATCTATGGTTTGATCAAGAAGGAAACAAAACTGATTATTTAAAGAACCCAGAAAATAATGGAATTAAATTATCACATATATTATCAATGCTGCGTCAATCAGGATCTAAAATAAAAAAGAATTTTATCGATTTGTATGATATATGGTTTGATGAACACGGAAATAAAACAAAATATTTAAAATTTTTGAATGAAAACGACGTATATATGGCCGCGATCAGTTCAATCTTAAGATCTACTGGATCTAAGGCACCAAAAAGTTTCAAAGCTTTATGCAATCTTTGGTTCGATGAAAGAGGAAACAAAACCTTTTATTTAGAAAAATTAGAACAAAAAGGTTTAAAACTGACCGAATTTTCACGCATTTTAGTAGGGGCAGGATCGAAATCTCCAAGGATATTTAAGAAATTGTGTCACTTGTGGTTTGACAAAAATCCCACAACTACGTTATATATAGATATTTTAGAAAAGAATGGAATAAACTTGAAATCTGTATGTAATATTTTATATGCATCAGGCTCCAATGCAATAGAAATTTTCCTAGAATTATATAATTTGTGGGTTGACGAAAATGGAAAGAAAACAAAATATGTTACAATCTTGGAAAAAAATAATGTGGATATCGACGTTATGTGCAGAATTGTGCAAACGGCGCGGTCGAATGCCCCGAAAGCTTTTATAGATTTGCATCACGTCTGGTTTGATGATTTAGGAAATAAAACACAATACGTGGAAAATCTCGAAGCAAATGAAATAAAGTTGTCACGCTTGTCGCCATTATTATTAAGATCAGGATCAAACGCTTCCAAAATTTTTTTAAACTTATACGATTTATGGTTCAACAAGCGTGGCCGCAAGACAAAGTATTTACGGTTTTCAGAAAAAGATATTAATGTTTTCGTAATGTGTAAGGTTTTGGAAGGCGCTGGCTTAAACGTTGCCAAAATCTATAAAGATTTACATGATCTGTGGTTTGACGAAAGTGGAAGTATAAAAGAGCATTTGAAAATTTTGAAAAACCACGGAATAAAGTTGACAAGTTTTTTTGATATATTATATAGATCGAGGTCTAAGGCTGTACGAAATTTCATTGAATTGTATAATTTACTGATTGATAATGAAGGACGAAAAACTAGATATTTACGATGTTTAACAGACAATAATATTACCATTACTAAAATGTCTAAAATTTTGAAAGGAGCTGGGTTATATGCGCCAACATCGTTCAAAAATTTATGTAATCTTTGGTTTGACGAAGACGGAGAAAAAACGGAATATTTGAAAATTTGTGAAGAAAACGATATGACTTTAGATGATGTATGCATAGCACTCAAAAGTGCAGGTTCAAAGGCCCCAA
>JAPYZP010000833.1:0-20422 GCA_030522985.1 Torymus sinensis | reverse complement strand
TTTTTTACGATATGTTGATGATGTTGTGTCTTTTTGTGAAAACACGAATTAAAGTACTTATGCGATGTAGCGTAACGACGTGTAATACTGATTAAATATCCGGAACGTGTTTGTGTTTATTGCGTGAGGTTTAATTGCGCAAACATATGTGGTGCTACTATGTTATTGCGCTATAGGAAGGAGTCGGGTGATCGCTTTGTTATGCGCAAACATACAAAACATCTAGAAAATATCAGATTTCTCTGGTATCTCTCTTCCTGCACCTCAAAAACCGCAGAACTTTGTCAACTTGTTTTCTACTTTTGACTATTTTTAGTCTATTGAAACTATATACCTATTAGCTACTTCATAAAACTTTGTTCTTTACATACATTTAAATATCATTCGATATTAAATTCAATATTTGCAAAATTATACTAAACCTACATTCCTACGGGCGATCATCGATCTTTCTCGAAAAATTCCACAACTGTAGCTGTATCGATCACGCACTCTCAAAACCTGCTACTTATACCGATCAGCTCAAAATATAGGCGGTACATCACACACCGATCGCCAAATCTAATAAAAAAACCAAGAAAGCGAAAAAACCACACCTCCGCGCGACCTCCAAACCTGCAGGCCGCGCGCGTTACAAAAATACCTCGCTCGTTTAAACGGCAGCTTCCGCCGCGGTGGTAAATCTCTCTCTCTCTCTCCTCTCGATCGCGTGTTCGTCGAAAGCGGTCTCGTGCGAAAATGACAGAGAGCGCGCGCGCGCACCGCGGCCCCGATAAGATATAATCGCTGAAAAATACACGTCTGTCACTATATACGCGCGTGCTTACGATAACCGCGAAAAAAAGGGGAAAAAGAAAAAGCGAGAGGGAGCAAAAAGAGAACGAAATTTCGCGATTTCTCTCCGCGAGTAAAAAACGGCGGCTCGTAAATCACGGATCGCCGGTTAAATGACGAGAGCGAACGTATCCGCGTTACGAAACGAGAAACACACACGCGTTTATGTGTGTGTGTGTAGATGGAAAGGGTGTTTCGGAATTTTTCCGAGCGGCAGCTGCTGCGGCTGACGCAAGTTTCGAGTATATACCACTTATAAACTTAAACGAATAAGTATAAGAAAGTAGGCGCTCGCGCGCTTGCTGATCGCGGCAAAAATCTGCTTACGCGCGGGAGAGGCTCGCTCGTACGATCTATGCGCGAAGACGCGTGCATTGGCTTTGTCGGGCGCAGGTCAACAAACCAAGCGCTCCGACGAATCTTTAATCTGCGCCTCGCCGGCGCGCGCTTTGCACATCGGTTTGATTCGCATATTTCGCCGCGCCCGCGTGTACTGATAAAGGCTACGACAAATATTTTCCATTTTCCGATGCCAACTATTGTGCCAGAGAAGTCGTTGCAAATTTTCGTAACGATCGACAATGTGTTGCAATGAGTTGAGTAACGCGAATGGTTCTTTCGTGGACCGATTATATTGGAATTTTTCAATTTGGTATCATCGGACAAAAAATGTAAGATTTCATCAACATGTTAAGGTTTAACTATGTGTATAGGCATGATCATTTGAGTGTTTCGATGATGAAATTAAATTATGTTTATCTGTATGTGTATACTTTCGTATTTGATTTTTTTAGAAGTTACATTAAAATGGAATTTAAAAACGCTTCGCTTTAAATAGTCAATTTATTATTTTTATTTTACATGATTTTTAATGCTAAAATCATTACCCCTATAAGTGTGTACATAATATGTATAAAATTTATATTTATTTATTTAACCAGAAAAATTACAGAATTGTAATCTGAAAACAAAACCATTAGAAAGAAAAATATATAAATTTATGCACGGAGAGAAAATTTGAATCACCATAAAAGTAAAAAACATAACAAAATATTATTAGATGGTTATAACGCACAATAGCAAACAGTGGTACAGTTATTAATACTTCTCGAACGCATCGCATACAAAAATTATATTTTTCTATGGTATTTTAGTAATATTAAAAATAAAAATTCTTTCCGTGTTAACGTGATAAAATAAAACGATAAAGCTATAATAATAAAATCACCGGTGGAAAACAATGTCAATATCATACGAAGACATTTTCATACACATATAGTAGTCACATTCGTTGTTAATTAATGGTACATATACAGTTTGAAAAACGTTTCACAATGGACATTTCTTACTTTTTTCAGGACAAAGCAAGCGATGCAGGGAAACATGACATTCCGACAGTCGCTCACAGTTAGGCTAAACATGATAAAGCCAAGTCAGAAACAAATCACAGAATTCCTGCGCACACACCCACCGAAGCTGACGCCCGGAATTAAGTAAGCTTAATTATTCAATGTACTCGTCTTGCAACAAGGCAAATGTCTCTGTCACTGACTTTCAATCGTAATACATATTGTTGTTCGAACTTCTAAATGAATTATGACTAACAGTGTCTAAGCTGATTTGTTTGTATAACCGACACGGAAAAAATATAAATTACTTAATTGTTACACTTGATTGGTTATAACAACGCGTGTTTAGAATTTAGAACAACAAAAAAATGTATTTTTTATTTGTGCAATAAATTTCTCTGAGACTACACCTATTAAACTATACATGTACACAATAGTCAATGATGGAAACATGAACCTTATATTATTTCAAAACAATACTTAACAAGTTTGACATAAATTTCAGATCCTTAATACAGGCGTTACAAGATCAGAACAAACAGGTGTACCTCGTATCCGGTGGTTTCCATTGCCTTATCTCACCCGTCGCGGCACAGCTGAATATACCATCGGAAAACATACGCGCAAACAGACTGAAATTCTATTTCAATGGTATGTATATATGAGTATAATAAGCGAAATTGTCAAAAGACTCCACCAAAACCTTATTTCTTTCCAATATAGATAAAAGTAGTATTGATACATACAGTGTATATAATCATGAAACGTGTATTGTTCCTATATTATTTAAGAAATCCATTTTTTGAAGTTTATTGTACAACTGTAATGAGTTTTATTGGAACTCAATAAGTATTAAAAAAAAACATTGGAGAATTTACATTTATATGGAAATTGAACCACGCTTTTTAATGTAATTTACCATTCCTTAAGTTAATCGTTGTTGAAAACAGAGTCTTATTTTTCCCACTCAATCTTTATATCTAGATAACCAAACGTGAATGACAAACCATTGCTTTATTCCTTGCCAAGACATAAAAAGCTTTTTACGATTATTTCTCTCATTAAACGCTCATGTATAATTTCAATTGCAGGTGAATACGCTGGCTTCGATGAGAACGAGCCAACGTCGGAAACTGGCGGAAAAGCCGAAGTCATCCGAAGACTGAAATTGGAGAAAGGCTTGAAAACAGTAGTGCACATTGGCGACGGCGCCACGGATTTAGAAGCTTGTCCGCCGGCGAATGCTTTCATCGGTATGGTTCTTTTTACACATGAGTAAATTTTAGATATAAATCTTGACTGGCATACGTTCTTGGAATATTTTGAATTTAATTAGAAAATGCCTCTCTTATAATAACTAGCCATGATAATTATGGATAGTAGTAAACCTACCATCAGTATTTAACATTATTAAACAAATTTTTCAAGTATTTACATATCACTTAATATACAATTCTAATTCGTTAATATTGAATTTAATGACCGAAAAAAAATTTCCGGAACTTTTAATGATAATTGCTCTTTGTCAGTTTTTGAATATTTCTTTAAATATTTCACCATTCAATTACTATAAAGCTAATGAAATTATTGGTTTGTATTACAGGATATGGAGGAAACGTTGTCCGAGATAGCGTAAAAGCGCATGCGCCTTGGTTCATCATGGACTTTAAGGATCTTGAAGCGGCTTTATGAGCATTTAAATTATAGTGCAATTTTAAGTTTGAGCGTGTGAGATGTCCGAGAAGATATGAATGTGTATTATAAAAGTCCAGAAGAAATATTTAACAATATTTTTTAAATGGAATGACTATTTACATATTTTTGTGTACAGAGGTGTAAATATTACTGACAGTATTTTTGAGATAGTGACGTTATTACAGAAGATGCACGACGGCATCATACGTTACTGTAATATTGAATGTTGGCGAGTTCGGAGTTTTAATGATTGTTATCAAAAATACCGTGTGCAATAACGATTTTTTGTACGAGAGTTACATAAAATACATTTATAACGTTAAATCGCTTAATTTTATTGACTCCCGCTTATTAACAAATAAACCTCTTATTTATTTATATTTACTCGATTGCACTGATATAATGTACAAATTACGACGAAAACCGCTTTTTGCTTTTCTTTTTACAAATGACACGCACAATTAAAAGATTTGAGTGAACGTTTAGCTTCTCAATTAAAATACACCTTAATGATAAAAACACTGCAATGTTCACCTTTCGTAAAACCCACAATTCTAAATCATTATTGATTATCACTGATCGAATCTTCTCGTTCCTTTTTCTTCTGTTCTATCCATTTTTCTATTTTAGCTTTGAGATCAACGTCTGGTCTGACCATGTCCATCGTCAAAGGAGACCGGTTAAATGGATCAGTTTGATCACTCAACAAATGTCTGAAACATAGTAAATTTATTACATAAGAGAGTGCAGAATAAAATTGACTCAGTCATATATAAATACCTAGCTATAGTTGGTCGATCAACAACGGTCCTTGACGATGGTAAAATAACGGGATCCGTCATTAACGTAGACATGATCGGATCAAGATATTCATCAGGAGCATCTACTAAAATCTCTTCTTCTTTTTTCTTTTGAGCAGCAGCCTGTTCTACTTTCTTTGAAAATTCTTCAAGGTCGCCTAAGATTCCTACACCACCAATTCGAACTAAAACATTTATTTTTTTTTTAAATAAAATTTAATACATTACATCATGCGCGAACAAAAAAATTTTAAAAAAATTAAACAAAATTAAGATATATTGTACCCAAAACATCAGCGGCTAATTTAAATAGTTCAGAGCTATAAGATCTTCCATCTTGGGATACTGCTAAAGTAAAATTTTCATTTTGACTTAAATTGATATAAATTTCACATATGTTAAGGACAAGATTAGCTGGATTGAAATCATATTCCTTTTGATCTTTAACCTATATAAATAAGTAATAATTAAGAAAAAGTAAAATTCAATAATAAATCAATGGTTCATGTAATTGTCAACTAACCTTGAGATTTTTCTTATTTGGACCTACTAGTTGCAATAGAAGATAATTTAACATTGACGCTATTCGGTCTACCATAGTAGGATGGCAAAATATAGATTTTACTTCAGATGTTAATATTTTTAATGTGTGAATAGTTTCTCTACCCAAAATGTTATCAAACCTTGCTATCATTCCGATACGTTCCAAATAATACGATTGTTGTTCTCTTTCTGATGAAGTAAGTTTATCCCACTCTCCACTATCCCTGAAAAATGAAGTAATCATAAAATTAAAATTATTTTTAAATTTTCTAGCCTTTTAAAGTTTAAGTTTCACCTTTTTAAATTAGTTTGGATGTAAATTAATATAAAAAAATATTTACCTTGCATTAATTAATGTCCTTAACTGTGCTATGTTTGAAAGTGCATCATCAAGCAAAAACACAGCATCATTCATTAAAAGATTTACAAATCTTAAAAAGAGAGGCGGTTGCACTGCTTCCATATTAGCCTCTGCTTCTTGAGCTAGTTGCCTATGATCAATAAGCAATATTAATATATATATTTTTTAACATTATCGCTGAGCGTTGGAAATCTCTTTTTATAATATTAATAGTTTATTTTTCGAATAAGAAGCAATTTATATACTAACTTAAAATTATTTCGATGTTCTGGAATTTCCCATAAATAGGCCATTACTGTATACATGGGTCGCCGATAATTAAATTTTTGTTCAAACTGGACATTTTGGCCAGTCATTTCAATACTAACAAAAACGTGTAATAAACTTTCTACAATCTATAAATAATTAAATTAATAAATTTTTAACATGTATTAATATAGTAAAGAAAAGGCCACAAAAATTATACTGACCATTTCTTTGTGGGGATGTGTTACAAAAAGCTGTTGCCTGTGGAATGTTCCAAGGGTTGGTGTAGATTGATGGTTGACTTCATCATTATTTGGTAAAAGGGCTTCAAGACCTTCTGCCAAACGCGCTCGTAAATGTGGATTATAAAGACGAGCTGGAGATTCCATCAGAATAACCACCTAGAAATTTTGTAAACAATACATTTTTATTTCAGTTTACATAACTGTACAAACAAATATACCTCTGTCAGAATAGGATTCAAAAAGGTTGGACCCTGCTCTTCAAATACGTTTGGACTCCAACGACGGAGAAAACACAAGAAACTAACAGTATTTTCGACTACAAACTCAGGAATACATCTACGAATTTATACAATTAATTATGTTTCATTATAATAACAATATTAAAAAAAATATACACACACATACAACTTAATTAAATTTATACACGTCTACCTTAAAGTTTCAGGAACTGTTTGTGGTAAAGGGAATGTAATAGATTTATATTCATTAGGAGAATAACAATCTTTATGTGGCCCATGTAGCCTATCATCTACATTAACTTGAATTAACCAAAACGCAGTTGCTGCATGAAATTTTGCCAGAATACCAAGTAATTCAGGAGTTAACACACTAGCTCTGTATGTTAAATACCTATAAAGTAAATCTAATAGTAAAAATATTTCAAAAAATATAATTTTAATATCAATAACGTAACTCACTTTGTCATTTCAGTTTGTAATCGTTGACTTATGAATTCATTGACTTCTGAATTACCACCAACTCTAGCATCGTTATATAATCTTTGAATTCTAGCTAAATCCTGGCTTACTCTAAAAGAAGAAAGTTTATGAAAAAACCTAATATTTGAAAATTCATAAAAATAAACATTAGCATTTACTTAAATAGTTTATCTAAGATAAGACGGTATCCAAGATCAAGAGCTCGATGTGTTAAAAAGAAACATTCAGTAACAAAATTAAATGAAGTTGCAACTGGACGAGCTTCTCCTTCTGATGTTGGAATAAGACATGTTTCTGAACTCATACCTTTCATATGCATTCCATTTTCACGACTTACATTTTCATCTTGAATCTAAAACAATATATTTTATTAATGTTGTGAACTACTTATAATTCATAAAAATTATAAAAAGATTTTTAGAATACCTCAGCAACACAATATGTAGGATCTATTTTTAACATTTTAATATCGGTTGGTTTTGAGCAAAATGGATGACAGAGCCTAAGTAAAACATTTCCTAAATTTAGCATGAATCCATCTGACACTGTTGTGACATCAGTAATTCCCATATTGTTTTGTGAATTCCATATTTTTCCACGATTTCCATTTTTATGAAGACAGTCTGCTAACCATTGTAAAGTCAAATGGCGTACTTCACGTGAACATTTGAGTAAACCATGAAAAACCTTATGCATTGATTCACTTAATGCATCCAATGCAGTCCAGATGTTTCCATCAATTACTGAAGTTTGCTAATATAAAATGGATTTAATTACTCATTCTTTTAATACTAGATAGATATAGTTTTTTTCTAATTTTACATACCTGTTGAAATGGTTTATCAAAAAAATCAAATGATGCATCTGCAGCCTTAGGAAGACAACTCAAGCTTAGTATAGATCCTAGCAATGTATCACCATATGCTCGACCAATTTTATTTTTAACACTACTGTGAGCAATAATTAGTTTTGCTAAAGGTTCTATAGAAGCAAATGTTTGTAAAATACAAAACCAATATTGTTTAAAAATAAGAAGTCCACTCTTCTTTGTCTCTTCATGAATGACATCAAGAATTGGGCTAAATGACGTATTTATACCTTCCGTTTCAGAACCTTCATTTTCCCTTAAAATGTGTTCAGCAACTCCCCTAACAAATGATGGTAATTCAGAACCAACAATTCCACCATTTGCAAAAAGTGATACAAATTGTGTATAAACCTAAATAAAACATAATAATATTAATGAAATGTATTTATAAAATATTAACAGATCAGATCAAAATTTAAAATTCATATTTATATTCTATGTATCTATATTAAAGGTTTATACAAACCTGTTGTTGAAGGAAAAGGTCAGGTGCTTGTAAGGCAGTACTGACATCGCACACAATAATTTTTCGAATATGTTGGACAGTATCTAGCGATCCATCACAATCTGTATATCTTTGCAATCGACAATAGCTTTCAAAAAGATATGGTATAATTTCAGTTTGTACAACATGATGATCCAACTCTTGTCCTTTCGTACTTTCCTTCGATATTAATGAAGATTCTGGATTTGCTAATAATAATCTTTCAAAAATTGCTTGTTCAACAGACTGTGTGTCAATAAAAACCAATTGCCGAGTAGGTTTCTTTTTCTTTTCACTGTGCAGTGTTATACCAAAAACATCAGCAATTAATTCATCAAGACGTTCATCACCTTCATATTTGTCAGAATGTAAGTCATGTCCTAAGTCTTCATCTTTCTCATCATCTTCAATATCCTCTCCATAATTTTCGTTAATATTTACACTTTCATCAGATTTGTTATCTCCTTGACTTTCTGAAGTAAAAGATGCATCATCGTTTGCAGGCGAAAACAATGCAGCAAAAGGATTACTATTGGTATTATCGCACATTTTGTTAAATTTTGTAATCACAAATGGTTAACACAATCATTGATCCTGAAAATAATAAGAGTAGAAAAATAATACGAGAAATTTTTTTCGAGGTTATGGCTTTACTTTGGCAGAAATGTTACATGACAAATGTCGTTCCTTGCAGAACATAAACTGCGTAGGTTAATTTAACGCTTTCATAATCGAAATCAGTTATAAATCAGTTGTACCTTCAAAAGTCAATTGACTTTTAAATGAGTAGTATTCTAGTTAGCACTGACAGATCATTTTTTCGTAAGCCCAGGCTTGCCACGTCTTTAATTCAAGTTTGACTTATCTATATACCATTAAGATTTTTATGCTTTTTTTAAAGTTTGCACTTAAATTATTTCCTGCTTATACATAAAACGTTATAAAACACGTAAAACATACTACTCATGGTACTTTTCCCTTGGTCAAACACACACTTGATATCAGAAGCTTAAGTCGATAATGCAGGAAATTTCTTTTATTCCTTTGTGATAAGCTCATCATGCTCTCTGCACGCAATGCTCGCATACTTATGTTGTTTAATTTATGTTACGAATTTTTTCGATTTATTCAAATTTTATTTAAAATACTTACTTCGTTTATAGTCCTATAAGTATACCTGATAATTTCATTTTTATCACAGGCAATAAAAACTTCACAATGCAAAATTAAAAATGTTTATTTTACAGTTTTTAGAAATCTTTATACAGATTTGTCTCATATCTTATTACAACTAATGCGATTATACAGACAATAAATATACTTAAATAAATCAACGAGCAGCAAACCTTTAACTGTATTGAGCAATGGTAGCAGCTTCAATTGACATTAGTACTAAATCTAGTGGACAAAATATCTGCTTATAGCAAGTACAATTTTATAAAACGAGTATTACATCTTTGTACATACATTCAAAATTCTTAAAATATACATTAAGTCAATTACAAAAAAGAAATTCAATGAATTTCAATCATACAATATATCACAGAAAAACATGCAAATAGTGGAAAAGTGTTTCCCCTAACATATATTAACATAAATTAATTTATGCATAAATTTAAGATACTCTTAGGCACTAAGATGGCTTTATTGTTATTTAGTGCTGTATCTTGTTTATTTGTGATTAATTTACTTTAAAATTAAATAACTTTTAAAGGGCATATTCATCGCCATGGCTTGCGCACAGCACCAGCACTAGTACTTCTTTTAATACCTTGATCTAAAATACAAAAATATTATTGTTAAACAGTTAGTATATAAAATATAAAGTAATTAGATAATTGCTATTTTTATAAATCTTATTGGATATTGAGTTAAAATATTTTCTATCTATTTATTTTTACTACAAGTATGAATGTATTAATAAGCAAATGATAACAAAAAAATTTTAATAAAATATTTCATGTCTAAAAGGTAATAGAATTTATATGAAAATAATCAATAACTTATTATATAAGCTAATACATACTTATTAAGCTACTTGTAGTTCTCCTTTCTCTTGTATTAGAAGTCCACGTTTGACACCTTGTTCTTGCAGGACAAGATTTAGTCATCATCGAACTTTGTAAACTTGGACATATGCCCATTCTATAAATTTAATTAAATAGAATCTAGTATTAATACTCCACTTTAAGTAAATAATTTATTTTAACTAATGTAATAGTTTAAATACTTATTATAAAAATAATATCAATCATAACATACTTGATACGAAATTTTGAATTAGTTCAACAAAAACCAAACTTAATATTTATTCTAATCTTAATTAAAAATGAATTAATAAAACCAAAAAATTCAAATAAATATATTAAAATATTATTTATTTATAAAAACAAAAAATCGCATGCTTTTTAATTTGGAATAAATTAACGTAATACTAAATTTCTTAATCAGATTCATACTCTTTAAGTTTTTTTCTAGCAAGTGTACGTTGAGTTGCAAAAGAGTAGGAGCGAGCAGAACTTGGTCTATCAGAACGAGCCTTTTTAATTTCTCGATCATGAGCTATTATTTCCATCCGTTTGTTAGGACTTTGTGAAAACAAATCTACGATGTTCATTGATGCAGCGTCGCACTAATAAATTAAACATAGTTTAGGTTTATAAAAAATAAAAGGGACATGAATTTTAATAAAATGTACCTGTAATTGCAGTCTTTGATGGAAATTTAATTCTGGTAAGTTGAGTGGTGCATCAACATGAAGCCTTAACATACAGTGCAGTGCTTCTCTATAAGTATTTTTTAGAGCAATAATTTTTTCTGTTTTCATTAATCTTCTAACTAAAAACCCTTTAGCATATGCATTTATTATTGTTGCTGCTTTTATCTAAAACATAAATATACATAGACAGCACATAGACAATATAACAGCAGCAGATATTATTAAAGTATTTTTTTAAATAGTACTTACATGCTTTTTTGTGTACATAGAATTATCTAGTACTGGAATATGATTTGTTTTACTATCAAGAGGAAAAAGTTGTCGACTAACACTGGAATGTCTATGTATTGTATTTCCCACTGGAATGTCATCTATAAGTCTAATATTAGAGAATTGAGAACGACTAAGTAATATGGGGGATGAATCATCTAACGTTTGGGTTGCTTGACAAGTACTTTGATAGTAAGGAGCAACAGTAAGAGTTGTTGACGACTGGATTTTGAGATGACATGAAGTTGATGATAATTCTCTTGGTGTATAATCCATAGGTGATTTATTTATTAGCTGTTTATTTTTTCCATCGCGATTAATCCCATTTACTTGTGGTTGATCCATATCCCTTTGTTTTGGAGTAGAATCACATTTTTCCCCTACTGTTTTTGAGCTTGGAGGTGTTACATGTTCTGCATTTTTACCAGAAATAGCTTCTGTAAGTGCTGATATTGAAATTTCAGGAAAAGCCTTTCTTATTTGAGCAAGTAAGAGGATTTGTTGTTTTTTAAAATTCTCTTGCATTAGCATTTGTTCCTTTTGCTGACGTGTCATTAATTCAAACATTTGCTTTTTGTGCGTCTCTTGGATTTCTCTAAAAACAGTTACAATTTTTTCAGATGTTATAACTGGTTTTTGTTTCTTTGTCTCATTAGTTTTATCGGAATCCTGATCAAAACTTTTATTTACAATTGATTCATTTCCATTTTTTTTCTCTATTCGTTTAACTGGTTTTGGACTAGGACTATGTAAACTTCCTAAAGATTCACTAAGTTTATTTGCTAAATTTAATATAGATGGACTTTTGTTTGGTTTTTTAGAACCACTATTTCTAATACCATTTGTACCATTAAGAGGTGATGAGTATTTTTGGCTTTGATTGCTGGCTCTCCTACTTACAGTCTTGGAAGAGTAACATTCTTTAGCAAACATTGTTTGTATGCAATCAACAGATTTGGCTGGTTGATAGACATCTAACGGTGACCCAGTTTTTGAGTTTGAAACTGATTTACAAATTCGATGGTTATGAATATTGGCTTTTGTATGATTACCTTTTCTAAATTTATTTATAGCATTTGGTTCCTTAAAATGATTCTGAGCTGCCCAGTCATTTTTTACTTGACTTAAAGTCCATTCTTTACGCTTTACTGATTGGGTGGATGAAGTTGGTGTATACTCTGTAGTTGTCAATTCATTTTGCATGTGTGCTAAAAGCATAGGACTTGGAGTCTCCAATACATAAGAACCTCTTCGAACTAGTTTTGGTGTTTCGTCATCAGCTATACTTGATTTATCTGGATGGTTAGATTGATCTAATGTTATTGGTACAATATCTAAAGTTTTAGGCACTTGAGGCTTCCAATTTTCAGGTGTAGTCTCTGTTGTATCTGTCCTTGTTGAAACTGAGGTATTAAGGTACTGATTTAAATCAGTACTAGCTGTTATTGTATCAGAACTGGCACTATCACCTAATAAAGTTCCATTCAAATAACTTTTGTCTTCATCTGATATTGATTTATTAGCTTGTTCCAATAGTTTTTCTTTAGATGCAGAAACTCCAATATCTTTATCAACTAAATTTTCAAATTGAGTTTTTTCAGTTGTAGTATTATCAAAATCAATTAAATTTCCAGTTGTATCTTTTGTTGGATGATCAATATTATTACTTTTTAATTCAAAATTTAAATCATTTGTTTTGTCATGATTCAAAATAGGAACTTCATAATTATCTTTATTTGGTTCATTTTTACTTTTTTCTACAACAGTTTCCTTAGCAGTTTCTAAAACTTTTAATCTCTTTTCTACTGCTGTAGCTAACTGCTTATAATATTGTATTTCTGTCATAATATCATTTGTTATCTGAAAAAATAAAATATCAATGAATTTTTTTGTATTAACTGTAAGATAAAAATTGAAAATTATGTACATACAAGCGGTGGGAGTAATGGGACTCCAGCAATGTTGATATTAGATGAAGCGAGACAATGCTCCATGGTGACCCTTTATAAAACGTAAAAATTCACTGTTAAATATTTGTAAATTTAGAGGCTTACAATTATAATAGTCAACAGTTTAAACTGAGTTCATTTTTAGTCTTGTAATGAAATGAATAACATTGATCAATACTGACTTAAATTAAGCAGAAGAGCAACAGCAGTACCTTCATGAAACATTACTCTTAATAATTTGACATACCTGGTATTCCTTTAATACATTAAATTACGTAAAGCAATAGCTTTTTCCTTCAGTGAAGAAACTTGGACGGCGCTACCATTTTAATTATGTTATAATCGATGTAAGTTAGAAAATAACCTCTTCTTTTTTCGAGGACTATTGGAGTTTTGAGATTCTTGGATTTCATTTATATCTGTTAACATGAATTATACTTCTTATTTCACTAAAATTTTAAATTATGGGTCTATCTGAATTTCGTCTGTAAAAAGGTAAACACATTCGTAAGGTGTAACCCATAGGTTATCGAAATCCTTAGACTTAGAGGCATTTTCGAATCTCTAAAAATTGGCGAGCCAACGGCAATCGACATTTCCTTGGAAACGACTTTGCAGGGAACTGATTAAAAATCGTACATCGTACAGTAGAGTAGTACAGTACTATGCAGCTCTGTCGGTAACTAAGCAAAATTGATTTTTAAACCTAGCCAATAAAACAGGTTGTTTATTCAGAAATAGAGGTTATACTAGCTAAACATTGACATGATGCCATGATGCCGAACACGTGAAGAGCATACATTCACGACGATGGACGCGTACGATTTGTTTAAAAAACTATCTGCGGGAACCAAATTTAATTTGAACCGTTTTCGCAGTGATGCGGAAAGATTTTCAGTAAGTTTTTAAAAATTTATGTTAAAAATATTATTTTACTAAGTACGCGTTTTTGGAAATTTCAAGCTACTATTTTCCAACCTATAGGTAAACAAACTACTTTTATTAAATAATTAAATAAAAACTTCATTTTTTAGCTAATAAAAAAACCTGTCATCAAAGAGGAAATTCAAATAAAAAAAGAACCAATAAATGATGATGATTTTGAGAAACCTATTAAATCATTAAAAAGAAAACGTGAAGAAAATGAAGATGCAGAGATCAGTGATGAGGAACAACAAAATAATGTGCTTACACTTGTGGAAGGAATTACCGCTGATGAAGATGGAAGTACTATTAAGCCAAAGAAGAAGAAAAAAATTATAACAGAAGACAAAAAGTTAAAATTAGAACAAGAAAAGGTATGTATAACCTAAAATAAAGTCTTAAACTTTTAATATGAAATGTACATATAACTATTTTATTTGATTGTTAACAGATTAATCAGTTTCGAAATACGCATCATATATCAGTTACTGGAAGTCATGTTCCAGTTCCAATAGAATCTTTTGGACAGTTATCTGCAACTTATAATATTGGAAGTGATATACTACAAAATATGAAAAGTAGCGGATATAATGAACCTACTCCTATTCAAATGCAAGCTATGCCAATTATGTTACAGGTAAAAATGAAATAAGTAATAAATTTAATAAGCAAAATATAGTTTTTGTAGTAAAAATATTTATTCTGTTCAGGGAAGACAAATATTGGCTTGTGCTCCAACTGGATCAGGAAAAACTGCAGCATTCTTAGTTCCCATTATTCATGCATTAGAAGGACCTAGAAAAAAAGGATTTCGTGCTATTATACTCAGTCCCACTAGAGAATTAGCTAAACAAACTTATAGAGAATGTATAAGATTAAGTGAAGGCCGAGGTTTCAGAGTTCATATAATAAGTAAAATAAATCAAGCACTTTCAAAATATGGACCAAAAAGTAATCAAAAATTTGGTAAGTAAAATTATTCTATGAAATTAAAAAATATAAAATATTAAAGAAATTTTATTTTTTATAATAATAATTCGGTTTTCGTTATAGACATATTAATAACAACACCAAAAAGGCTAGTCTTTTTACTAAATCAAGAACCTGCAGCCATATCTTTAAATAAGTAAGATATTTAAAACATAACATTTTTTAGCTGCACATAGAAAGTTTTATATTTTTATTTATGATTCTCCTTTATTTTTAGTGTTGAATGGCTTGTCGTTGATGAAGCAGATAAATTATTTGAAGAAGGTACTAGAGGATTCAAAGACCAACTAGAAGAAATTTCAAAAGCTTGTACAAATGTTAATATTCGTCGTGGAATGTTTAGTGCAACTAATACACCTGCAGTGACAAAATGGTGTAGACATAATCTAAAAGGACTTATTACTGTTACAATTGGTCAAAGGTAAACCAGAAATAATTTTTATAGCAAAATTTTTTAAAATGAATTTAAACTTTAAATTGTAAATTTATTATTTCACAGAAATGCAGCAACAGATTTAGTTGACCAAGAATTACTATTTGTCGGAAATGAAAGTGGAAAACTTGTAGCAATTAGAAATCTTATACAAAAGGTATGTTAATTTTAGTTACTAAAATAGATATGGTAATTAATACACAAAACTTTGACGTTACTTTTTTATTATTTGTTAAAGGGATTGGCACCGCCAGTTTTAGTTTTTGTACAGAGTAAAGAACGTGCTCAACAATTATTTAAAGAACTTATTTATGATGGAATCAACGTAGATCTTATTCATGCGGATAGAACCCAAACTCAAGTATGTGTCAACATTCAAATTTTTATTCTGACATCTTATAATATTTTTGATGCTAATTTTAATTTTTAATGTTTAATTTTTAGCGGGACAACGTTGTACGCTGTTTTCGCGAAGGAAAAATATGGGTTCTTATATGTACAGAACTTATGGGTCGTGGAATTGATTTCAAAGGTGTCAACCTTGTTATAAATTATGATTTCCCACCCTCTGCTATTTCTTATATACACAGAATAGGTATTTTATTCTAATAAAAAAAATTTATAAAAATTAAAAATATTTTATAGTAATATTATTTATTTCGCAGGTCGTACTGGTCGCGCAGGGCGCAAAGGAAAAGCTATAACGTTCTTTACACAACAAGATACTACAAATTTAAGAAGGTTTATATAATTTTTGTAATCCTTTAAATATGCATATAAAAGTTTTCATTTTATTAATTTTTAATTTTTTTTTATAGTATTGCTACGGTGATGCGAGCTTCAGGGTGTGATGTGCCTGAATACATGCTTGCTATGAAAAAGCATAGTAAAAAGGAACGACGAAAACGTGAACGTGAAGCACCAAAAAGAGAAAGTATATCGACTATTCCAAAGTTCAAGAAACAATATAAACGGAAACCACAGTATGTATTTTTACCATAAATTTTTATTTCAGAAATTTAGCGAGATCTAATTTATTTTTGTAATTTTTTTTTCTAGTTTCCAAAAAGATGATAATAATAAAACAACGGAAAACAACGAAAATAAATCATCTAATGGTGAACCTTCGAATAAGAAGAATAAAGATAGGAGCAAAGGGAAGAAAGAAGAAAAATATCTGAAAAAAAAACCTAAAGTACTAAGTAAAAAGTTAGGCAAAAAGGATAAAAAGGATAAAAAGGCATTTAATTTCAAATCAAAGCAAAAGATGAACAAAGGTGGAAAAAAGAAATTTGTTAAAAATAAATCAGACTGAATTTATTGTAAATATATATAAATAGTATTATTTATATAAAATGTATGCTTTTATCTAAAGTTTATGTATATATCGTCATTAAATTTATATGAAAAATATTTTCATTAAAAATTTACTAATCGACATTCAATTTTTACAAATGAATTTTCTACAATGTAAAATGTTCCAGTTTTTAGTGCTGATATTCAATTTGTAATTTACAGACTAGATTTCAAAACATACTAAGCAATGATATGTTAATTTCACAAAATTAATTGTCTAAATGAAATTAACGTTAATAACGATTTGTTAATTTATATAAACCACCATTTATAAAGTTACTCTCGCATCTATACTCACATGAGTCATGGATAAAAAAATCACAGTGAGCTTATACAAAAACAACATATCAAAATCGTTGCGATATACAATTACAATAAATCTTAATTTTGCAGAAATTTACACAAGTAATTAATTACTATATATTTATATAATCTCGCGGAAAATCCATCAACTATAAAGATAATATATTAATTAAAATTATGATAAAAAAAACGGTCCAATTGAGAAACCGTATGTCCAGTACGTAATTAACTTAATGCTTTTAGCACATGTACAAAAAGTATTTATATTTCCTTTATCACTTCGCGATTTGTGCTTATCTTTTAATATAATTGATTTTCGACTTAAAATATACTCTAATTTCTTAAATTTTTATTTAAAAAAATATTTTAATTACGCTTCGCAAAGCCAGTCACAAGGAAGTTTTGGCATTTTATTTGCTGGCCATGGAAGATATCCCGCTGTTTTGAACACCCAATAATCGTAAGACACTTTAGCGATAAGCGTGATTAATAGTAAAATTTCAAGAGCGATAATGTAATAAATATAGTCAGTCCAGTCTCCAGGGTAAACGCACATTTTCGATGGTTCTAAGTCAACGACTTTTTCTTTAACATTTTCACATAAAACTTCATCGTAGTCTAATATTCTAGTTTGCAGCCAAACCTGAAATAATATTTTTATTTAAATTTATCACATGAATAATTGTTTAAAAAAAGACAAATACTAATTATTATGTGAATTACCTTCAAAAACTTTGCTGTATTACAATCACAGTATAGTTCGTTTCCTCCAAATCTAACTCCATATCTATTACTACTGTAACTTTTGTCGTAAGCATTAGTTGCTAAAACATATGTAGGTAACTGCAACAAAATAAATATTATATTTTTCACGATATGATAAAAAAATTTAAAAGAACAATTAATAACATTTTTTAACCGACTTACCGATTTGATTTTATTGTGCCTTAAACTAAGAAAGGCATAATTATCTAAAAATTTAGAGCCTTCTAGCTTATTAATAGAGGATATGTTATTATAATCAGCAATGAACTCTCTCAACCCGTCATAGCTAGGGTTTGTACTCAATTCATCAAGAACAGTAATCTAAAATTAAAATGTGAAATTAATCAAATAATTATCTTTTTGAATTATTTAAACGCGCGTCGCCTACGTATTTATGTTAAAATCTTACATTGTTGTAAGAAACGTTCAACGATATTGTGTTGCGAGGCAATTTTTCGGGAAGCTGCGTCAATTGGATATTACTGCAGTCAACACTCACGGCAAAAGTCGGTAATTTATCCTTCAAGAGCTCAAGTCTACTGAATTCGCAAACGCATTGCCAACTTTCACCTTTCGGACATTCGGTCTGCAACTGAAAAGTACAGCAACGTTTAATAATAAGGTATATACTTAAGTAAATCAATAACTAAAATCTTATCGAAATGTATGTTACACTTACAGAACTAAGATACCGCACTTGTTTCAAGGGCACTTGTGCAGTAGCATTAAACCAGTGCCACGTTTTACTTGAAGAACAAACAGTTTCGTTTTCTCGATTGAAAACTATTTGATTTTCTCCCGTTTTATTTATGTTTTGGTAGATGTCATGGCACAATAGTGTATCTGATCCTGCAAATACAAGCCAGATGAAAAAATTTAATTACCTAAATTAAAACCATTTACTTCATAGACACTTAAACTCGGTAATACATTTTTTTCAACTCACCAGAAATATCAAGCCAAAATTCTCTACCGTTTACTATATTTAAAGCCGGCAAATGCGTCAAATTATTGTAGGAGATGTCCAACGTGGTCAATTGAGATAACCGAGTCAATGAATTGTTCTCCATTTCTAAAAGAGCATTATTGGACAGATTTAGGCAGAGTATCGGCGTCATCATTAGGAACTGGCCCTTGATTCGTTGGATTCTTCCGTCAGTTATGGCCAAAGACTTCAGCATTCGCCACCGGACTTCGGTTGCGTTGATAAAATCCAACGTGGCATTTCTAATGTGTATGTAAGACACATTCGGTGGTAAATCTATAAAAAAAATATACGCTTTAAAAATGTGACTAATTTAAAATAAATATACATATCGAAACGACTCCGTTAAGTATACTTCAAGTAAACAAAGCATCATCCCTTACATCACAACTTCAAACGCAAATTCAATTTCATAAGCTTCTCTCTCAATGTCACTATATATACCCAATCGAAAGAAAAAAAAGTCCTTCCCGCGGAAGTCTTACTTGCGCGATCGAGGGCGAGCTCGAACTCGGTGTGGTTCGCCAAGTTGCAGCAGAGGACGGCGACGTTCTCGCCGACGCCGATACCGTTGCTGACGTTACTGTAGAGGGTAATCGTCTTGCAGGGCTTAGCGCCGGGCGGCGGACACTCGGACGGCAATCCATAGAAACACTTTTCCGGCACGAGATTGACGGGCGGCGCCGGAGGAGGTGTCGGGGTCGGTAGCGAAAACGCCGCCGGAACCATCGACTCGTTGTTGTTGTTGTTGTTATTGTTGTTGTTGTTGCTGTTCCCGTTGCCATTGCTGGCAGTGAGCGACTGGTCCTCCTCCGTGCGAGCGTGCGCCGTGCCGAGGCAGAGCAGCAATACCGGTACCAGCCACCGCATCTGTGTAAGTGGTCGAAAGAGTTATTGTAAATGCTAGTTTTGGAATGATGGATTTTTTTTTTAATTTTGCGCGGTGTGGTGTTTTTTGAAGAAATAATTAAGACCATTGTTATCTACTTATTATAATAAGAGTTTGAGTTTGCATTATTATTATTCTATAAAAAAAAAGAGTTCTATAATCGTAACAACTATATTTATCTATATTGATTCAGTTTTTTCGCATTTTTACCAGTATTATTTTTCTTTTTATCAACTTATTTTTTACAAAGAGCAAACATTTGAATAAAACGTTCCTTATCAATATGTTAGACAGAAATTTTTTTTCCTACTGTCTAAATGTATGCCTATTTACATTTTATAATCCATGCATATTGAACGGAAAAGATAATAATTTTGTCAGTCACGGAACAAAAGAAGTTTTTTATCGCGTAGAAATAACATTTGGCGAGCTTTGCATGAAAAATTATACCCATGTTTTTGTTAAATAAAGATAATATATAATTTCAACTGCTTTTCATCCAGGCCTTCGGATTTTTGGTGATATATAAAACAATTCAGTTTTATTATGAGATTAATAAATATCGTATATAAATTTTATTACAAATTCCTTTTAAGCAACACCATAAACTGTTAAAAAACTTATATCAAACCGAATTCTCATATCTCTAAAAACGTCAGTTAAATAAAAAATAAAGGTATATAAAATGTATTTGA
>JAPYZP010000832.1:0-31065 GCA_030522985.1 Torymus sinensis | reverse complement strand
AAATATATATTTCGGCAATTATAATCGTCGGTAAAATAGTCAATTGGAATTTTCACAACGGGAACTTTGAACTATAGGAAATTGTAACGACACCCGGCCTTCCCTCTCTTACCTCTCGCGCCTGTGTCGTATACGTGGTTTTTTAAAGGGCCGGATGACGGATGGCGCCTGGCCGAAAATCTCGCGAGCGCGAAGGAGTCGCCCGTGACAAACGCCCATGTAAAATGCATTAGCCGTAATGCGCGTTAATCTTCGCCCCTCGCGGCGAGTAGGGTTATGATTTCGTGTACGTATAGGTGTGTTTGTGCGAGTGTGGTTTTGAAGGATGTACCGTGCGGTTGTTGATTTGTGGGTCTGAATGGTTTGTGGAGTTGTGGAAAAAGAATGGCGCTGCTCTGTAAAGGTGGATTTAAAACCTGATACAATCAAATTTTATTGGGGAATCTGATCTGATATTTATCAATGTTTTTTTAGATATAGTTTGTGCAACAGTTTGCTTATATTTGAAATTAGTTTTGCTATCATTTTGTCTATCCTTGACAAAAACGAGATTGTTTGAATATTCTGAACAACGTATCGTCTGGGTTGGCTTTATATTACAGCTATTGACAAATATATAAGAATTCATTTATAAGATTAATATTATATATTGCAAAGTTTTATAATTAACTAAAGCTATATTGATTTACTTTTCAATTAAAATACAATTTTTCTTAGACGAAACCCAATTTCTTACTATCTATAGAAATGATTTTTAGTTTCGTATCAGCAGGTATCTCATAAATTATAAAATAAAACAAAAATATCCATCAAAATTGCTGTTGGAACTTGTTAGTGCCATTACATAGCAATATTACAAAATCGAACTCAATCCTTCTGACCCCCGCTTCTTTTTCTTCAGTCCTGCGTAAATCACGCCTCACACTCCCTAAACGCACAAAAACAAGTGCATCAAATCCGCCCAACGTCGCGACCAATGATTTAAACCTCACCCAACTCTCCCCTCGCCCTCAACTCAAGAAGTTCCCGCTCCCGCGCTAATTTGCAAACACGTCGGCCGAAAGTTTAGCGCATTGTAGAAGCCGTGAAATCATTCGGCAATCCCACACAGCCGTTCCCATAAATCCCTGCGGCAGGGCCGAGCAACTCGCGTATGTCATTAACGAAGAGAGCGCGCGATATTACGCGTAGTAGTGCGCGCCCGCAGCTCCGAAATATAACGGGTTAGAGGCCGGCGACGACTTTGATTTTCTTCATTTTCTCGCGCTCTATCTCTCTCTCTCTTCTCTTGCGCCTATATCTTCTTTCTCGCTCGAGCTATATATCCGACGGGCCCGCGGGATGCCGCCGCTTTCGCGGAAATATATAAATATATTCGCGATTTACGTCGGTCGCTCTGGTTTTGCTGCAGTGCGGATGCTGAGGCGAGATGCGCGCGTGGATTTCGCATGGCGAATGAAAATCGACGCGAGAGGTCGATGTCATTCTTTCGGGGGAACGTAATTGATTGATATGCGTGTAGCGGTTGGTTGATGTTGGAGTTTTCCTTCTAATCCTGCATTTGATGTGTATATACAAGTAGGTGAAATACGATTGCAAATAATAGTTTTGATGGTAAATTGAGGTAATTTGATTTTAAACGTTATTTATAATTTCGACTTTTTTTCTTTACGTTTTTTAATTACTATACTGTACAATAATGATTCAAGGTTGTTGTTAAATTATCTTGAATTAAATTTTAATACTCTTATTTTTTAGGGAACAAATCAAAATGCACGTTTATTTTCTTCCTCGTCTACATCTGCTAAACTAAATTTTCAAAGATACCATCGTCAATATTTTTCACCTAGCTCAAGGAATTCTTTCGTCTCGTACCGACGCGAAGATAAAGCTCATCAGCTCTAATGAGAGACAAAATTCCAGCCTCCTACATATCTCGGCTACTCTCCGTTCCCAAACTAATTTCCGTGCCCCGCCGCGACAGCTGCCCCCACAAAATCAATCCACGTCTATTAAACCAGAACCACACTAAATTCCCATTTTTTTCTCCCCCCCCGAAATTTCTCGGAGGCCTCTCGAGGACAAGTGTGTGCGCCGCCACCGCGATACCTCGGAGGGATAACACACAGCGCGCGCGTGTGCGGCAATTTATACATCGGGGCTCTCTCGTACCGCGGCGCGCGGCGACGAAAAGAAGAAAAAGAGAGAGAGAGAGAGAGAGAGAGAGAGAGAGGTCGATCGCCAGCGCAGATAAACCTCGCGAAAATTCGACCCTCTTCTCTCTTCCGGAGTACCTACATCGCTTTCGGCGCGTGTGTGCACAAGAGAGCGGCGGCGGCACCGTTATAAGCGCGCCGTACACACATACACACACGCCCGGTCATTTGTCCTTATCGCCGGGAGAGATTGTCAGGTGTATTAGTATTAATTCGTCAGCGCGTTGGTGTTTCGCAGTTGTTTTCTTTTCTTTTCTCCTTTTTTGGTGGAGGGGGACTGCAACACGAGTTTTTCGAAGGTATTGAGAGCGGAGGAGGTGGATTTTAATTTTGCGAGACTCGTGGGCGGTGAGATCGGTGTGACTGTTATTTCGCGATTGAGGCTTATTGTTTCCTTTTTATCGCTCTACGGTCATGTTAATAATGTCTTTAAATTATATACACTTGAACTGGAACTTTTCTTTTTGTTTGCAAATATGAATATTTAAAATTAATTTTTGGTTGTTGACATTATTATGGTGGTAAAGATACAAATCATCCACTCGGAGGAAGCAAAAAAGATCTTTTACTTTCTTTTTATTTAGATAATCTATAATTTCACGAGAGCAACAAATTTTCATCCAAAGTCGTCAATATTATCATTCGGTGCAGGTACAAAAAAATATTCAACCGTATGTACTTTAAAACAAAACAATAATTTAACGCTCGCTTATTTATAGCTATAACCAATTAAGTCATCATACATGAATTACGAGAACCTATTAATAGGAGAAACATGTTATAACAACACTTTTTCCAGTCTGAAGGCCCTCTAGAAGTACTTGCCATGTACAGAAGATTACATAAAAAACTATATGAATAATTGTGAAAGAATAAAATGCTATAGTAGTTCATTTATGGAAAAATATCATAAAAAAAATAATATCGTTCTTTAATAAATTAGTAATCAGAATTTATAGTCATTATAAAATAAATCTATATAGAAGCTCAAAAGATTACGACCCACCTACAACTGCCCGCGCTCGACATACATTAAAGACCTTTCTGTTACACCAAACGTTCCGGTAAATAAATCGCCCCGCAAAAACCCATGAAAAGTAAAGCCCCACGTCGGCCATTAAATTCCAATTCGAGACCGCGCGCGGGTATACATACACACGCACACACACACAACCTTTCAACCTCGCAAAAATATATATATACGCTACAGCTCGAGTCAACCCACGTACGCTCCGCGTATACATACGCACACACATACGCTTGCTCTCGCATTAGCGTTTTTTGCCCGGCGCGGCGCGGCGCCGGTCGTTTACGCGCCGTAAAAGCCGTCATCCCTTTTTCCCCTCTCCCCTCTCCTCCTCCGTCGTATGTACGCATATCGCGCAATAACGCGACGGCGGCGGCGGCGGCGCTTTTTGCCCGCGCCCGAAATAATTATCGGGCAATTACTTTCTCGTAAAAGCGAGGATGACGCGTGTGCGCGTGCGCGACTACTGAGGAGACGAAAGATGCCGCGCGCGGTAGCTCCAATAAATTCCCCGCGCCTTCGAGGGGCAAAAAATATCGGGAGAATTGCAGCGTCGACGATGTCGACGATGACGACGACGGGTGAGATCGTAAAGGAGGGGCATATGCATAACAATAAACGGCCGTTTCACTCGTTAACGGTTTGTCTTTTTCGCCGCGGCTGCGGGTTTTTATTGTTGCGGCGGCGGCGGCGTCGTATGTAGGGTAAGACGCGTGTAAACGAGAGAGAGAGAGGGAGTGACATTGTTTATCGTGGAGCAGTGCGCGGCTGATATTTTTTGGAGAGAGGAGCGAGAACGGTACTTCATTTGGCTCCGGGGCTCGTCTCTTTTTCCGTTCGGTTCGACGCTGATGGAGGTTATGGGAGAGAGAGAGAGAGAGAGAGAGAGAGATTGCGGAGTGGAACTGCGAAATTCTGCGCGGTTATGCAGATTTACGAGGCGGCTGCTGCGAATGTTATGACGGTCCGGTGAAGAAGGAACACTTGTATATAGTTTCATTTTGGTTCGGGATGTGCAATGATGGCGCGTATAATTGTATGTATACTTGCAGTTTTGTACTTTGCAAGTTAATAATTATTGGGAAGTGTGTAATAGGATATAATGTATGAAGTCAGTTTCTGAGTACATTTTCTTGTAATTAATTATACCTATAATAAAGGATACGGTCGAAGTTTATATGAATTTCTATTTTGATTTTTTAATAAAATACGTAAGTATATTATTAAAAAAAGAAACTTGTTAACTAAAACTCTTGACGACGTTCTTCTTGTGCGCACGATCGTCCATTCACTAAATTCGCTTAATAAGTGTTTCGATCCCGTCGCATATACGTATCCCACGACTCTTAAGCGCGTGGGCGACCGATTCAATTCGGCATAATTACAATGCAGCGCGCGGCGTGACTTCAATTTCTTCGGTGTCTCCCTCTATCAATAGACCGCTTTCCTTCGGTTAAAAATCCTGATCATGCGAACACGATGTCAGCGAGAATTGATTTATATTGTTTCTTTTTTTTATTAAGCTTGCGAGCAACAGGTTGTACATCCAATAACAATTTCTAAAATATCGGAGCATGTATACGTATATTGATGTGAACATTTCTTAATTTGTACGATTGATCTCAAGTTATTTACAATCCATGTTGTGCTAACAAAGGTTTTTGTCTAAGTTTAATTTCTATTTGAAGTAGTATATACTCTTGACTTCAGTATAAGTAAAACTTGTACTAAAATATAGCAAATCCATGTTCATATTACTAATCAATACACTTTTGTTCAAGAAGCCTTTTACTCCACCTATAGAAAATGACGACAAAACTCGAAATAAACAATTCACCACATTTATTCCACCAAAACTATATTCCCTGACAATCCAAAACTACAATTCCCTCGCCTCTAATCCACTCCTACCTCAACTTCTCCTCGACGCGCGTATATATATACATCCCCCGCACACACGAACTTTTACCAAAGCTCTCCTCTCTCCTCTTCTCTCGCGCTTTCGAACCGCCGCACTATACGTCGCATTCACCGGCTATATAACCTCTCTCGCCTGCACACACACACACATATGCAACGCTCTCGCACTTCCTTAAACTCTCCTCTACTCTACGCGCGCACAGCCATCATTCATCATTTACCAACGTAGCTCGTGCGCGGGTGACGAGGTTTTTCTTTCCCTCGCGCGCCGTACAGGACACATTGTTAGGCTCTCTTTCGCGACACAGGTGGTCTCTCTCCCCCTCTCTCCCCCCGCGTATAGACGTAGGCCGCCGCTATACGGCGCACAATAATCCGCACGCGAGCGCGTATATATACACGTGTGTACGTGTGACCTATTCGAAGGCGTGAAATATCGCCGGGTCTCGCGCGGCGACCCTAGGCCGCCAATTAATTTTGCGCACGTGAGAGAGAGAGAGAGAGAGTGTATGTGAGTAAAGAGCGTTATTGGCGTTGGGTGAGCATTGTGAGCGTCGCGCGGGGCTTTGGTTCCGCGTGCGTGCGTGCGCGTGCGGGGAAAGTTCGTCGTTGGGTAAGTGGACTTTTCAGAGAGGTAGAGTAGGGAAAAAGTTGGGTGATAGAGGATTGAATTGTGCGTTGGATATATATGTGTGTGATTTGAATTTGAACGTTTGCTTGCTCAGACGGGCATTCAGTTTGTAATGGTTTGGAGCTTGGAAGTATGATAGACAAGCGTATTGAGTAACGGCTGCTTACGTAACGAGCAAGATAAGATGTCTATTTATATAGGCGATACGATTTTTCCGAATTCGGTAATTTGCATCATAGATAAATTGTGTCAATTTTTGTTATATAAGTTGTCTAAAATTAGTGTAGAGAATGTTTCTTGAAATGTGTAAATTGTTTGTATATTAGCAAATTCACAATTTGTTCAAAAAATTTTTTAAAAGAATTTTGGAGGAACACCTCTAAAAAAATTTTTGCTCGTTCTTTCTTTGGGTTATAAAATAGACGAGAAAATGGTCTCGTAACACAGTTTTAAAAAATACTGAAAAATGTACAAAAAACATTAACTGATTAGCCAATAGGAAGCTCTTAAATAATATAATTATTTCACAAAAAATATTTCATAAAGAATTAAGTAGAAGAAAAGAGCTTTAATTTAAGCTGAAGTTCATTAAAATCGGTCAGTTCTGTGCAAAGTTTTCTGAATCCACGTAATTCTTAATTTTGATCATTTTTGTTCATTTTTCGCTATTTTTTTAACCCTCTAAGTGTGGACAAATTGTGGATTTACTCATATGCATATATAGTTCAATATCAATTGCATTATGTCCATTCCTTGAATACGTTCTTGCTACATTCTATTTCGAGTTTACCGCTAATCTCTCCATTACCATCATTCCAACTACATCGCGCGCACATCCAGTCAAGACACCCGATATACAAAAAGTCAAAACCAATATCCGTCCGACACCCTCATACAAAATCATCGAAACGATTCCCTCCGCTCTCGCGACAATAAATCAGCCAACAAGCGACGACTAATTTTCCAACCCAGAAGGCATTTGTCAACTCGCTCTCGCGCTCGCGCCTCCCCCAGTTATCTTCGCTAAAACACCGATGTACCCCATAAATCCTCGCCTCTCTCGAACCACTCTCTCCGTATTATATATACACTACGCGAAAAGAGACAACGTCGCGCTCGCACCCACACACGCACACGAATGCATATGTATACAGACGAGCGCGGCAGGACGCCCACGCGCGTCAAAGTTGATAAGGTCACGGCGCGAATCGGACAATTCGCGCGGCGCGCGCCGGGATTTATGGCCGAGCGCGCAAATGAGATCGAGATTTATCGTCGTGGGAGTTTCTAATACGGAGAGGAATGGAATGTCGTGGGAGAGAGAGAGAGGGTCGTGTGCGTCGCGCGCGCGTTATTGATTCTGGCGCGTGTTTGTGGTGGTATATGGGACTTGTTGCGCGGCGCGCGCGTGACCGTACGAAAAGCACGCGCGCGCCGCTGGTGGTGGCGCGTAAATCATCGGGTGTAACGTTAGCGCTATGGATTTGAGGAAGTTTTGCTACGTCAGCGTTAATGAAATGGGGAAAAACAATTAATTTATAGCTATAATAGAGTTTTTGGGAATTTTGTCGATGATGCGCGGTTACGGTATTTAAGTAGTTCGATGTAGATGTTTGAAGGAATCGAGAGAGTTTTAATGATTTACATCCATTCAGATTGAATTTATTAATGGGATTTAATGATTAGCATATTGCCTGTATGTATGAATAATCCCGTAAAATGAAATAGTCTTTGTGAAGTCATGCAGAAGTCTGGCTTCAAAAGTCTAGCTAAAGTCTTGCTAGACGGACGATCCCAGACTTTTTAAAATTCCCAATGGACATTGGGGTGAGTGGGTGGGGCCAATACTTCGCTTATATCCAATACATGGGCTACATTGGCGTGGGTGTGAAGGAACCAGGGCTTCGTTTATGTCCAATACATATACCACACTTAAGCAATACTTACCAATACGAGCCATATTTCGTCCATGGTCCTAGCAATATATTGGCAATGCTTGAAAATTTTTACGCGGGTCTTACAAAAATCCCCAGACTTTATCCAATACTTCCTACAAGATTTAGCATACAGCGTAATAAGCCTTGGAAAAAATGCTTGCTTAAAATTGTGGGTGTAAAACCGGATACTTTCATTATTCTGTACCCTAAAGTTCGAAAAAAAAGTAATTATTCATTTTTTACAATAAAAAGTAAAATTGAGAAACGGAATTACTCCTACTTATTTATTATAACATAAATAATATAAGGTTATGTACTTACTGAAAGAATAGGTTGCTTACAGGAAGATTATACGCACTATAACTGTTACGATGAACACGGTTTAGATTTCTGATCGGGAGGTCAAACAGATGACATACTCCGTTTATAAAAAAATTTGGTGATTTATTATAGTGCAACTATGTTCTTTTGATCCTCAGAAAATAATTAATTTTAAAAAGTCATTTAAGAATTAGTTTACGTTTGATCAATCATTATTTCTATTTAACAATTTCACTATTACCAATGCTACTGTACTAATACTTCGAAACCAATAAACCTGCAACCGCGATAATGCCTCCGATTACAAAATCCCGAACCAATTAACCAGCACATCACTCAGCTCCCGCGAGCAATCTCTTAATAAACCATTCAATACCCTCTCTCTCTCTCTCTCTCTCTCTCTCTCTCCCCAATAACCGATACACTCCGTCATAAAAAGCCGAAAAACTCCCCTCAATTAATCCGGCAAAAAGTCCAAAACAATCGCGCACGATCATCCTCAGCACCTGGGCGCGCATGCACGCACGGCAGCGGGAGCGATGAATCGGAATCTCCAACAAAACTCGCCCTCCCCCCTCCGCTTCGATAAAACCGCCCACCCAAGCGCCACTTGGTTGTTTCGCCCCCTCCGCGGCGGCTGGACCACCGTGAATATTCATAGCGGTAATGATGCGGATAATTGCACGCGCGCCGCCGCCGCGCTTTTTAAACGGTCGCGCGGGCGGCGTACACGCCTAGAATAGGCGGCGCCCGGTGTATATGTGTGTATTATATATAATATGTACGCAGCCCGCGAGCTATATGTGGAAGTGATTTTTCTTGCTTGCACTCCTGCTCCGCGCGCTGTTGTTGATGTTGTCGTGCGAGCTCTTTTGTGAGCGCGTAATACAGTTGGTGGGTGTATTGAGGCGGTTAAATGTTGGGGGATGAACTGTAATTAAAAGTTTGTTTCTTTTCCGGGACTTTTTTTCAATATCCGAGATAAGTTTGTTTATTGGTGTCTTTTAATTGAGATTAAAAGTTTTTTTTCTTCGTATAAGTTATAATTGATTTATTAATCTTGTCGAGTATATAATAATATTTGTATTTTGTTTTGTTAAAAGTGACCGTTTATTACCAGTGAGCTGTGTAAGAAAATTGCAAAATTGTATCTAGAAATTAAATGACAAGAGGATCCAATTAAACCAGAATTATTTATAAGATGACTTATCTATCATATTTTCTTGAATTTCTCATCGGATTATATTTTTTACATTTTTATTCACAAAGTTCTGTCGGTTATAATGTTTTTAAGTGCAGATATATTTGAAACGAAAACGTTCATAAAATTATAAAAGTAAAAATAAATTTGATATAAAAGTTTATCTAAATAATCGATTAAACTTTCAACCGATACAGCCCCACACACAAGCCCGTCACTTCTGCGAAACTCGCGCAAAAAGAAACACCAAAGCTCGCAAAGCACGAGGGAGATGATAAAAGAGCCAAACAAAAGCAACCTCGAGCTGGCATAGGATCGTTTAAAGCGGCTTTGCACGCAGCCACCCACGCGTCGGACGAGCGCCGCTAGATGAAGTGTTTGTTGTTGCGCGAGTTTTCGTGAATTACGAGCAGCCACGCGCGCGCCGTAGTAGTAGTAGCGCGAAGCGACGCCGTATATTAGCGTGCTGAAACGCCCGGCGAACGAGATCCGGGAAACATTACAATTACTTGGCGCCCGCGAGTGTTGTTTCGACAAAACGCTTCATTCGAGGCTCGTCATTGTGCGAGGAGACAAAGGGGAATAGCCGCGAGAATGAGAGACGGAGAAATGGCCTACACGCGGGATATGTTTTGCCTTGTTGTCGCTGCTGGAGCGTCTAATTGTCAGTGTGTTGATCATAATACCGCTGTTGGGCTTGAAGAGGAGGATTTATTAGACTTTTGAAGTAGGCGATTAATGAAATAGAATTTTTTTATGGGTTTTAGACTAGTTGGGTGATAAATATTGTAAGTTGTTTGGTTTAGGAATTACCTAGTGTTCTTTAAAAGTGGAAAGAAGTAGATAATGGCAAAGATTAGTAGGGCAACCCCGAATGTAATTTTCAGGGTACGGTATAAGTTGTGGATGACAGAATCGAACGTGCTGTCGAGAATTTTTGTTTGTCGTAAAATTTTTTAGCGATATATTTAATCGTATATCATATAACCAAAAATATTGGAATTTTAATACCTACATAACGTATTACACAGATTCTCATATCTATTGAATAGCAAAAAATATTTCCAATTAATTTCATTAAAACCCGAGTGCCATTAATAACGCTTCATAAAGAAATCCAAGGAATTCCCGCGTTAAAAATGAAAATAGTTCACAAGAAAAAGACCAACATTATGCTTTACATTCCCGCGCATAAATATTTTAATTGTTATACCTTTAATTTTCCATTTACGTCGCGAATAACTCACGAGCTTACACTGAATAATTGCTATTCGAAATTCCGATAAATAAACAAAAAGGCGACACCCCCGTCTCCGATACACACACCCGTAGCGCAAAATTTATTCCGCCGACTAATTACCCTCACTATTTCTCCTCGCGCGCATACCCGCCGCGCGCGCCGCGTGCATATCCCTCCCGCGAACTATAATACATTATAAAACTGCGGCGCTCTCTTACGCGACCTTAAATAATTCGCGCGTTTCACAATCAAAAACGCATAAATCCCGCCTGGTGCGCTTGCGCCCGCCGAAACTTTATTGCAGAAATTATAAATTCAATTTTCTCAATTGACGCTCACTCGCTCTCTTCCTCTCTACGTGTGTGTGTATATATATATACACGCTCTTCCTTTTTCCCGCGAATTCGAGAGCAACGCGCGCGCGCCTCCCGCACACGATGTAAATTAGCGTGACTTACGGTGCCGGCGCCCGGGCACATTCATTTATGTATTCGCGCTCGCTCGCAAGCGCGCGCTCGCGTCCCCCGCTGTATATGAAACTCACTTTCGCGGCTTATTTATGTGTACGAACGCGCGCGAATTCGCACTATGCCGCAGCGTATTTATTACGCGCGCGCGCGCGCGCATATGAAACCCGAGATTTCAGCGGTGGGTGGCAGGGGGGGATAAATGAATCTGCGTGATGAAATTCGCGCGCGCGCGCGTGAGTGGAGGGTCGCGCTCTGCGTGACGTATAATGGCGTTTAAAGCCTGGGAGAGCTAGTTTGTCTAGCCGCGTGAGGTGTGAGTTTGGTTTCTCCTGTTTTTGAGCCTCGCCGCTGCTGGTGCGTGAATGATGGGCTAGAGGAGGACTGATACGATGTGATGAATCATAATGCGTGGATAAACTGTGAACTCGTTGTTTTTGTTAAAAATTTTTAAGTTCCTTAATACAAATTAAAATCAGTTTCGATCTTTTATAGCATAGAAATTTAACAGAAGGGATTTATATATTCCTTATAAAATTTTCGGGAATGTTTAATTAATTGAAAGAGGGTTTGTATATAGAATCAATACACAATGTGCAAGTATTATAAAGAGAAAGTGAAATTAAATTTCGTTTTATATTTAGATAGAATGATACACGTGTAAAAATCCCTTACGGCATAATAGGAACGATATAATATAATGTTGATAAGTGTATTGACCCAGATGGTCAACATACTACTTATAATATCTTAGTGTTTATTTTTAGATTTATTATAACAATACACAGTAATGAAGCTTTTAGTGAAGAAGTAGCGGATTCGTTGCCGGAAGAAACACACCGGTTTGGTTTATCGAATCAAACTCAAAAGATCCTGAAAATCCACGTTTCACTAAAGTATTAGACGTAATAAACTTTCATTTTTATCGGTACAATTCATAGTTAATTTTTATGAAAATTTCCTTATACATTAATTAATGTTTAAGGCTTTACACAAAGTTGGTTTAAAACTCGAAAATCAAAATTCAACATCGTTAAATATTTATGATTTCGAAAATGAAATTTCTCGTTTAAGTAGTATCGTTTCATATTTATCTAACACGTTATGTGCAATATATCCATTCAATATTGTAGCAAAGAAGCACTTTATTTAGAGATATTAGTAGTAGTCGACTACGAACTTTACAAGTAAGTTACTTTTTTTAAAATACATTTTAAGTAAAGCTTTGAAATGAAGATAAGCTTACGAAAATTTTCAGGAAAGTTGGGGAAAACCTTGAAAGCGCTCTCAAATATATTGTTATAGTTTTTGGAACGGCGTCGATTTATACGGTATAGATTAATTTCTCGCCCAGAAATTTACGTCAATATTGGTGGAATAGCAATAACTAAGGTGAACATATTAGCTTTTGTGATTTATGAACTTCACATAGTTTTATACGAAATGTCTTTTCTGTAGGATCCTAATACTTTCTTTTACATTCATAGAAGTAAAAACAACCGAGGATATGTCATTGCTAATAAAGTACTTTTCGAAGGTGTAAAATAATTTTTCTACGAAAAAAATTTTAAGAATCATAATATGGTAGTTACCATGACTACGTAAATAACAAAAATATTATCAAAAAATAAATTTTTAGACGAATAAATCATATCTTTATTGCGTTTATTAGTGAAAATATTTGCTCGAAAGCGAAACAGGTGTATGTTATTCTGATATTGTTGGTGCGTAGCATATAAAAAGATTATGTGTTATCTATTATTGTATTCTATTATACAATTAAATTAACAAACCACATCTCAATACAGCCATTAAGGACAACGGAGCTTTTAGTGGAATAATTCCTGCAGCTCACGAAATTGCACATCTGTATTTAAATTTTTCTTCTTATATTAGCAAAGTTTTCTATCTCAAAAATATTACACTCATCAAAATAAAAAAAAAGACATAAAGAGTAATATGACGCATTCGTTATAATTTAAAATATTTTTTTATTTTTAGATTAAATGTTTCTCGTGATGGAACAGGCCAAGCTGCGAGTTGCTCAACAGATGACGGTTACATTATGACACCTTCTAAAAGCCTGAGCGAATGCAATCTTGAGTGGTCACAATGTAGCAAAAATATATTAGCTAAGCTTACGATGTAAGACTGAAATTTAATACCTTTATAAATAAAGACAACAATAATTTTATTCTTGAAATTTTATGGATAGTAAATATTTTGAGAATAAACATGGCAGATTGTTTGAGAAATAAATAAACTCAATCCTGGCTCGCGAATTAAGAAAACTTTACGAACAGTGTGCCCGAGCTGGATACAGTATTCCATGTTTTGTAAGTACATTCCATTCTGTTTGAAAAGATTGCCCAACAGAATAATAATATGAAATCCATAATATTTTTTAATTTTAATTTCAAAGATTTCGATTACACGAATTTCTTAATTAATAGAACGATAAACGAATCTGCAATGCATTGTCTTGCTTCCGTCTCGATTCTAAAATGTGCGATTCCTATGGGCCAGCAACTGAAGGATCTTTGTGTGCCCAAAATATGGTATATGCTTACAATTACCATGTCCATATTATCCCTATACTTGAAATTAAGCGCTTGATATTAAGTAAAAATGTCGCTATTTATTTATTTATAGATTTGCCAAAATGTAAAATACGTACCAGAAAACTAATAAAATCAGTATAACCGTAACAAAATTTACAATAACGAGATTAAATCTTCAACGAAATTTACTGCACTTCTTCAAACGCGAGAACTCCCTCAACCATCGCGGAATCAGTTTCCAGCGCCGTAGCGGAGTTGAATTTGCGCGTTGCGCGATCGCGTAAATATTGCGCGAGCCAGTTTGAGGATGCGACGAAATAAGTATAGAAGCTAGAAAGCCGGCGAGCGACTCTGCATGTCGACGATCATTCTACGTCAGCGCCGGCAATCCCACTCGCCATTGCCGAAAGAACTACATCCTCTCAGCGCTGACAGCCACTCAACGAGCTTGAATAATATCGCTCGTAATGTGCGTTTGATTAAAATGAATTGTCTCTGTATATATGTGTATGTATACGAATAGTGATTTATACAAAAACTAAAAATATCGGTTGAAGTGCGGGTCAGAAGTTGAACGGAGAATGTGAGTCGAATATTTGTCTACGAGAAACCCACACTTGGATATTTCACCTCTACAGCAATTCTTTTTCTCATTCTATATAGGTCATATAGTATAAGAAAAAATGTTTGTACCCACGAAATCAGGCTTGTGCCACTGCTTCAATTGCACATGATTTTTCTTATGGAAATTTAATATGTGAAGAATGGACATGCAGTTATTATACTGGTGATTAATCAATATTAAGCTTGTGCGAACAAATTGAGTTGGCGGGAACGTAAAATTACAGTAGAAAAAATTTTATTTAAGCTTGTTGAAGATTTGTTGAAATAAAATGCTCCTATGAAAGAAAAAATGATAAAAGCCTTATAAATTACATATATTAACGTTTAGTTGAGAATTCCTGATACAATGATTCATTTATGATTCGATTTTCTGATCAACGCATTATTGTAAGTCATTTTTATAAAATTGATAACGTGCATCTCCTGTACTTTCTCCTCGCCATTTTTATATTCTCTATTTATTGCAAGAAACTGAAAATGTGAATAAAGTAAAGTATTGGTTATTTGCATCAAGATCGTTATAAAAGATTACAGTAAGTACTGCGCAGATCAATGAGAATCTTCGTTTAAAAAAATAAATTAACCTTTACAAGAAATGAGGCTAATAATGAGCTTTTCATGATATCAATTTATCAGCCAGAAAAATGAGAGGCATGCTGTACCTCCATTCCGATGCATGCAGTTATTTTATGAGTTTCCGAAAAATTTGAATAATCTCGGTGATATATTGCTTATACCATCTAAAGTTAATTCGCATTATCGGATTGGCATTTAAATTGATACTTTTTCGCTTTAATTCAAGCAATTAATAAAAGAAAAGAAATATATTACAAAAATTAAATAAAAAATAAAGAAAAACATCACGCAATATTATTTTATTGAAATAATTAAAAACTCTCTAATATCAAATTGCTATGAATTTAGAATATACTGAATTAAATTACTTTCTAAAAATATATTTTTAAGTTACAATAACAATTATTTGTTTTAAACAATTGACCAAACCTAACTACATTTTAAATCGATATTCTCTTGATTTAAAAAGATTTTATTTAAAAAAAAAACTATCAATGTCAACGTAGCTATCGCCCTCGTGTTACTTACACTTCGCACAAACACTTTTTCCCCATTCTCCTAAAAAGTGAAACCGTGCCCTCACTCACGTGTCATCTCAATTAATAACCTCCGTCGGGGCGTCATGATCCGTGGGGGCGACACACGCCGGGGGATAAAACACCAAGGTGAACATTTAATTACCGCCAAAGCGCCCAGTCGGGCCACACAGAGCGACACACATAAAAAATCGCGCAATTACGGCAAAGCCATATCGGCCCGCGCTTAATTGATTGTCCCGCATCGCGCTTCCAATTTTTGGCGCGCTACGAGGCCGAAAGTCAACGGTGAGGGAATTTCAAGCACGTTATGCGCGCGTCCTCATCTCTTCTGAGGTAAAAATTCTGACCATCACCGGCGAGCCTGGAGAAATTAATTCGCGAGTAATCGCTTCTTTAAGCGGGACCTTTTTGCTTTTTCGGAGATATTTATGTACTCGAGTTTACGAGGCTGGAGAGTGTATGTATTGTAGACGTGAGCTTTCTATTTCAGTAGCGCGCTATAGGTGAGTGACACGGTATAGGCAGACACCTGTTGCACACGTTTTGTAGTTCGTTTCACTTCCGCAACGTTCCACCACCGTACGGATTATAATTATAATGCAAAACAAATTATTAGTAACAAAATAAAAGTCAACAATTGAACTATTGGGAATTGAAAAGGATGAGGCATGGTTAAGCAGTGAAATAATGCGATGACGTGATTTAACGTATTTATTGATCGTTTTAAGTTTTATGGATAGATAAAATGACTATTGTATACATAACATGAACTATCAAATTTTAACTTACTATAGTTACTCGTCCTATACTCAATAAAGGTTGGACAAAACTATTGTTCTTACTGAAACTCAAAGCTTTATTAGAATAATAGTTTGATTAAAAAATACCGTTGATTGCATTATACCAGTTATCTACTTTATTTTATTTCCATACATCACTTGATAATGCACAAAATAAAGTCTAGTAGGTCGTTTGACAGGTTTTGTAGTAGTAGTACTAGTAGTAGTAGTAATAGTAGTAGTATAAATAGTGGAAGTAGTAGTAGAGGTATAGTAGTAGAACTCCTATGGAGATCACATACTTTGCATCACTTGATACGTAATGTACTATTTCTAAACTAATGTCTTAAAAAGTCGATTGTCAGAGTGAT
The DNA here is from genome assembly GCA_030522985.1 of Torymus sinensis. Lineage (NCBI taxonomy): Eukaryota > Metazoa > Arthropoda > Insecta > Hymenoptera > Torymidae > Torymus > Torymus sinensis. Next base: position 14,655 of record JAPYZP010000832.1, on the reverse strand, counting down.
AGATAAAGATAGCGCCCGCGCACGGGGAATACACATGAAAATTGTTAAAGACGCGCAAAGCGCGCCTGGCAACCCTAGTTTTATTAAAACACGATAAATCGTGATATTGCACAAATTCGTATCAGTATACCGTGATTGTAACTATTTTAAAACACTGCATTACACTAGTAGAAAGTCTCTATCGAAAATGGCCAGGAAAATAATAAATAGCTAGTAAAAATAGCTAATTTCTGGGTAGTGATGAGACGATTTTTCCGGTCATATTATCTATTTAATAGATATAACACAACCTTAAAATGTTTGTACGAAATTTGCTCTGTAATCTGATCATGTATTTAAAAACAAATATTAAAAAAAGATCGCTAACCAAAACGTAAACACGAATTATTGGTATTGAATCACGCTGCGGTAGCGGCCCTCCGTGGCAAGTATACAAAGCCACAGGAGCAGCTACCGCTTCCTATATAGTTTGATTTTGTAGTTCCTTAAAAATTACTACGTCGAAAAAATTTATTTGTATATTAATACATTTGGGGCGTTTCTAATTTTTTATGACACACCATGCGTAAAGTGCCACTTTTATGCACACTTGCTAAAACAAGCATACTGAAAAATGTCACTTAACGCACGAAGTGTCATAAAAGTACTATTTCTTGATAGTATATATAGTATAGTCTTTGCCACTATTTTTACCAAAGCATTTACAGAAGGAGGAAGAAAATATTCCGCTTAAGGTGGCCGAATTACCCCAAGATACCTTATTCTTAAATGCCTAAGGAAGATTTCTGGAAAATTCTAGTACTCTATGTATTTTTTCTAAAAATTTGTAGCATTTTTCGTGATTGTCTCGAGTCGTGTGCACGTCGTAACACGTGTACCGTGGCGCGCGGCCTTCAACCGCATTTATCGTAACACTCATGAAAAATTGTATTTAGCAACAATGCATAGAGTATTGGAATTTAGAGTTATATCACTTTTTCTTGAAAATACAGATTTAAAATATCGAAAAGAATAAAATTTGCTATTTAATTCAATAACAATCTCTATTATTGTGTAAAAATTTCTGTAAGAAATATTTGATTTTCTTTTGCGAAACCACGTTATGTCTCCTTTTCGTTTCCAGGTCCTCAATTGAAATCAAATCTTATGTAATTGATTAAAAACTACCTCTAATTAACAGTACACGAGTATTTTGTACACGACAATTGTGCATTTTAAAGGCCTTAAAATATAAGCAAATTCTATGCAAATAAAGTCTACATAGATAATTTCGTGATACAAACTTTTTATCGAGGTAATTTATGCACAGTTAAGTCTACACATGATGGAAAATTTAATAGTGCAGACTATATATCTTATATGTACTTATTTTTCTTAATATTATTTGTGTAGAACTTAGCAGTTCTATAAAAGTCCTTTGTAGGGGCTTTCTGTAGGCACTAAATGAGCTCAATATCACTAGCATCGTCATCAATTGCTGATCTTTATTTATAATCATTTACTTACGACTGACATTTGTCTCATTAAATACTACGTGCATAAGGTAATAATTATACTTTACTTTACTTTACATGCATAACTCATTGAATTTGAAGGAATGTATTTCTAACATTCTCTATTGTTTTTTTCTCAATTCACGAGGTATCTTTTATTGATGTTTATGTATCAATATCAATCCTCTAATTCGTACAAGTATATGAAAGATTGAAATATTTGTAATTATTCAAGCCTGTGACCGTCTTACATAACCCAACCACATCAGTTTATCGATACCCAAAAATGAATCTAATATACCTATCGCTTTTGTGTGGCTTGATAGCTACTAGTTTTGTACCCAAATGTAAGTACTCTATAATTATATCTAAGCAGTTCTAACTAATAATAAATTTATGAAAAAATTTTCATTCACCATTGCAGCAAAAGCAAGACTGCATGCCGAATCCATGGTCGGTGGTACCACCGCTACTGTGGGCCAGAACACCTATACAGTTTCAATTCAGGTCAATGGTTTTCATACGTGTGTCGGTGCAATTCTCAACAACCGGTACATCATGACTGTGGCCCACGCATTCGTCCATCCAGAAACCAACATATTTAGAAACGCAGAGTACATCGTCGTAGCCGGTGTTCACCAAGCTCACAACCGACAAGAACGGTATCGCGTGGAGAGAGAGGTTGCGAAGATTTACATCCCACGAGAGTTCAACATCATAATGGTACCTAATGCTCCAAGACTAACGACTGCTGATATCGCTATAGTGGAGGTGGGGATTTGTGGTTGTCACTTCGCATAACATCATATTGATTGAAAATTACATTACACCCTCTTTTATGGTATAGCTGGCGTCAGACTTGGGCCTGAGCCGGTTTATAACCCACGTTATTTTGCCCCCTAATGCGAGGCCACCAACCTATGCGAATCAGGTGGCCGTCGTATGCGGTTACGGTGACAATTGGGTTGTCTTCCATCACGATCCGCATACCAACGAGGTCGTGGAAGTCTGCAGTGGTAGTTATTGCAACGAACGGAGGTTCGCTCAGGTGGACATTCTATCAAACAATGAGTGCCGACATCGCTTTAGAGACATCGTGGATAGCCATCTTTGTGGTCGCATGAGGCAACGGTCCCCTGCTACACCCGAAGGGCTTTGTGGGGTAATTAAGTTCAATATATATCTATCTTTTATTGTTGTGCATATTCTTAGTGAGAAGGTGAATCTAAGTCTGTCATTGGTTAATTTTAAGTACCTAAATTATTACAATGTTTTCGAGTCGCATTCTTAACCATTGATTTTATGTCCAAACCCACAGGGTGACAGCGGAGCTCCTCTTGTTATGGGTAGCACTATTATTGGTGTTGTGAGCAGTAGTCCCCATGGATGCAGGGAAGATTTAGCGCCAGCTGTATACACTAGAGTTACGTCGTTCATACCGTTTATCAGAAACGCCATGACCGGTGTTCATGCAGCCGATATGCGTCTAGCGCAATACGAAGTCGGAAGAAACCATATGAAAGTATTAGTAGAGCAGCCATTTAGATAGTTAATAACCACATTACCACTTGTTATATATTTTTTTTACAAAATATTATTAGTATTTGATGTGAAAGACTTCGAAAAAAAAATTATTTGATAATTTTCAAAATAAAAATTACTTGACACAGAAAATTTGATACTGAGGTTTTTCATTCTTAAAAAAAAAAGAATTATTTGAACAAAATATTTATTAAGTCTATGTATTTAAAATCATTTTTATCATATCTCCTTATCTGAGAGTGTGTCATTTCCTTTAGATATTGATTTCATTGTTATGCTAACTTAAAAATACTGCTTATTGAAAGAGATGTTCTTATTAAGATCATTGAAAAAGTTTAAAACGGGGTTCAACATTTATGCTAATTACTTCTAAAAATTTAATTAAATACACCTTATACACTATTATAATAAGGATATTTGAATAATATTTCAAATAAACTCATTTATAATGCAGTTTAATCTATTTAATATGATTATTAAAAATAGAATCTTTAAATCAAATTTTAACTGATTGTAATTCTGTAAAAATTATTGTCCAACGAACTGAATTTAAATTTTGAGCAAATTTTTTAAAGTACAGGCATGTAGAGAATTGAAAGGCGCATCTTTCTGTGAAGAAAACACATTTTTATCTTTATTAGTATCATTAAAAATGCCAATAAAATTTTATTTTGTTCGAAAAAAAAAATTTAACGAAATTTCCTGTTTAACTAACAAGAACTTTGTTCCGATCAGTATTTTTTTAGGAATTCATACACAATAAATTTTGGGGTTTTTCGCGTGTTATATATAATATATATTATATAGTATAAGCTATAGCGGAATAATAAATATATTTTTTCAACATGTGCATGGAAAAAAAGTGAATAGAAAGTTGAGTATTTCGAGCGTCTAGTGAGGTTTTCCACAGTAGCGGGACGAAAATACTTAAGTATTCCTCCCTCTGCAGCGGGAGCAAAAGTACTTTTCTTAGTCACCCGTTATGAGGACTCGATATACCCGACCTCCAATCCACTTTTCATGATAAAAAGGTCCTATTCCTGCACTTATTAAAAAAAGTACGATGTGTAACAAGGGAACAATTAACTTTTTCAGACTCGGATGATGATTTTGAGCACTCGTGTATCACTCCAGCTCAATCATCATCCTCGCTAGAAAAATTCAACTTTCTCCCCTAGTTGCACAATGTACTAATTATCCTTACGATTTAATATACTCGAATTCATCATAATGATTATATCTCACGTTCAGATCTTCAAGATATCAAATTATTTATATCAAACCAATTCTTCAGCCAACGAATTTATTTATTAATCAATTAATTTTATTATTCATTATTCTAAGAAGTGGAAACACGTTACTTAAACACTCTTCTTTGAATATTTAAAATTCATTCGCTAATATATTTTAATATAGTAGTACCATAGTTTAATTTTTCTGAACTTTTTTAGACGGCCTATAATCTTCTCTCAAAAAATACTTTTATAATCAGGAAAAATAAAAAGCCCAATTAACATCCGTACTTTACTCCCCCGACCTCGCACTCCCTGAAAAACAACCACCTACTACCGCCTCCCAACTATTACGAATGGATTCCTGCGGCTTTCAAGACCCGCGCGCCTCTCCCTTTTTCTCCGAAACCTGAAAACGACGTCCCGCTGATATCGCTCGGCGCGCGCGTGTATTTTTGGGCAGCGCACTACCGATGCGCCCGCTCGCACGCGCAGCGATAATTGAAATTAATGGTAATGAGCGCACCGAGGACAGAAATGGGAAGCCTCCCGCGTACGCGACCGCCAGGGCCAATTAAGGAAACTCTATAAATGCGCGCACGCGCGCGCGTCGGTCACAGCGGGTCTGGTCCTTGCGCGACGCGATGATGATGATGATGGTCTCGTTATAAGCGCGCAGGCGGGGAGATTTTTTATTGGATTCGATAAGCGAGATTTAGGGTTATCGGCGCTCGCGCGCGGTGTCGCCTAAGGGTTTGTTGCTTTGTTTGTGGAATCACCGTCGAATTACGTTTACTAGCTAATAAACTGAGGTCTTTGCGGTTGCTGAGATGCGCGGAGAGCTGAGGGGAAATCATGTGTCGAAAATATGAATATTAAAATTTTGCGAGGTGCGGGGTGAAGGGACGCATGGAATGATGGTGTAATCTAATTATAACTATACTGGTGGATAAAATAAATTGTTGCTTTTACAGATCCACCCTCGCATAAAGTGCGTTAATACGTTGAGATGCTTATTTTCATGAAAAAAATAAATTAGTTACGGTGACTAACTAATTTTAATGAAAATGTCTGCACTGTTTTGCATCGTAAAAAACACTAATAAAACATAAGTAGAACGAACACGTTGTGATAAATATTTTCTTTTATAGTTTGTTAGTTATCGTAATAAATAAATTTTCCATTTTAACAATTCTGACCGAAAGGTATAGGTTGTCAATTTTTTGTTTTAAATTGATTTACATGTAACTCAATTAATTAGTAAGAATATAATATTATTAATTATACTAAGGAACGTATCCCCGTTTATAATTACAAAAAAAAACTAAAAAATTAAAGTAGGCGCATAACAACGTATTGTGGTTTTATATCTTTAAATGAAATAAGTAATTTTTTTACCCCATTTACATTTGTGCCACTAAACTCCTTACCATTTTTCGAATGTAAAAAACTGTACCCTTAAAATTATATAAACATTTACCATAGCATATAGGTATACATTTTTGGATCCAAAGTATACGCACTATCGTACTCCACAAAATCTTTAACGTATCCACACCCCGACAAACTCCATCTATACAAAAGCCCCCCTGATAATCCAATCTCCGAATCTGCGTCGTCCCTCGTGAGAAACCATCAGCGCGCGTCTTATACTCCCTTTTCGGCCTCGCGCGGATTCGCGAAATCTCGACGAGGAACACCCGCGGCGCATGAAGAAACGAGCGGCGCGATACGGGCCGGCTGTCGCGCGCGCTCGCCTTTGTGCAACGACGGCGCGGAATCTCGCGCCGATCTCCGAAAGGACCCCCCACGAGGATCGTCGAGGACGTGCGAGAGATACATGTGCATAAATGCTACGCGTGTGCGAGGTACACGCACGCGGGTGAGAGGACGCTTTTAAAGGTTTTACAGTGATTTGGATTTTTTGTATGCGAGTAAGAAAGAACGGGTGAATTGAGGAGTATAAGATGAAAAAAGTTATATCTATTGATTGTTTTTACTTCAAGTTATGGAAATATATTTATAGAAATTTTGAAACACTCGATTTTATAATTTAATTATTCGTCCAATATTGGTAATTTATTGGCGAAGAGTTTGATGCACTATTAAACAAAAAAGTATTGAATGTTACTTGACTCTTGACGTTTTCCCTAAATAGCACTACTTTTTCACAGTCTCTCGTATGTTCGAGCTCACATTCTCCCAATACAAACCTCCGACTTGGCTACATTTTCATATTTTATAACGAACAACACAACCTGCCAGCTACTAATTAAATCCGAAAACTGAAAATCTCAGTATTTAGCCGCGATCAATCTCCCTCTCCTCGTAACCTCGCATCCCAGCGTATATAAATCACAAGCGCACCCTCTCTTCTCTCTGCCAGCCAACATTCTTTTCCTCTGCAATTTATTTTTCCAGCGCGAACGCGCGCGCGCACACGAGAGAATACAATAACTGTATTCTCGCTCCCTCGCGCGCGCGCGCACACACGCTGTAATTCGTCAGTCACTCGCATATCTATTCGAGCCGGACACAAGGTACCAATATAACGTCAAACCCTCTTCATTGGCTCGTAATGGTCGTGATGAATGTTTACGAAGGATGCGCGCCTGTGTTTAGCCGCCGCTGCTGCAGAGACAGAGTCCGCGTTCCTCTGTATATACGTGCGTATACACCTCGCGGCTGTATTTGCGACGAGGGAGAAGGAGCTGCACGGAGGAGAAGGAGGAGGTGTGTACTCCGAAGCGTCGGGAGCGATTAAAGGACTTTAATCGTTCTGACCGATGCAATTGCTTATGCGCGTCTGACGAGAAGGGGTTCAAGCGCAAATATATACAAGAGCTGCTGGCTGAGATTTGGTATATGCGTGCGTTAGTGTGTAACAGCAGTGTAGTATAATTGAAAGTTTTAATAGTAAATTGCTATGCCGAATAAGTAGTTTTACCATGATTAAGTTTGATGGTTTCGTTAATTATTTTTTTTTTAAATATTTAAAATAACAACACCCATATCTTACATTACATCGATTTATTCGATAAACGAATATAATTTTATTTAATTTTTATTAGATATAAATATATTTAACTTTTCCAGTTTTACAGAATTATATAATTCTAGTACATTTTTAAATAGTCTATATCGGATGGGAGCAAAAACGTCCTATCTCGGCTGAGCACGTAAAAACGTCCTATCTCAGCTCGGCGCATAAGAACGTCCTATCTCAACTCGGCGCGTAAGAACGTCCCATCTCGGCTCGGTGCGTCCCATCTTGGGTGCTATGTGTGTAGACGCTGAGCCGAGACGGGACGTTCTTACGTGCCGAGCCGACATGGGACGTTCTTACGTGCCGAGCCGAGGTAGGATCTTCTTGCTCCCACACGACTATTTAAACATGTACTAGAATGATTTAATTCTGTAAAACTGGAAAAGTTAAATATATTTATATTTAAAAAATAAAATAAAATTGTATTCAGTTATCGAATAAATTGATCTATAAGATATGGGTGTTGTAAAGAAAAAAATAATTAACTAAACCATCAAACTTATAAAATTAATTCACTAAAATCACGGTGAAAACCTAATGCAATAACATAAAAATACCTCGAATGCTTGAACTCAAGCATTTCTGCATTTTTCTACAAGAATTTCGCAAGTACCCTCAGGAATCCATAAATTCATAACCAGTGAAAGTATAGGCCCAACCCTCGAAAACTATTCTTTACCTATAATTGTCCGCCATTCGTGAACATTCCTCTCTCCCCCCCCCCCCCCCCCCCCCCTCCCTCCCCCTCTCTCTCTCTCTCTCTCTCTCTCTCTCTCTCTCTCTCTCTCTCTCTCTCTCTCTCTCTCTCTCTCTCTCGTACTCTTCGCTGCTAAAACCTCGGCGTCAGATCGCACACCCAAACCACTGTTTTTACGAATCGTCTACGATATCACCCCCGAGCTACACGAAAATCGCGTAGAGACAAACGAAGAAAGAGAGGGAGAGAGAGACGTCGCTAGAAAAGAATCCGATGATATATCAGCCGTTCGGCGCGCTTTCGCGGTCGCCGACTCGTAATGACCACCCTCGCACGCATCGCCTTAAGGACATGCCAGTCCCTGTCTCTTCCCGCCGCGCGCGCTCGCGCACAATAACGTACCATAGACACACACAACTCGTTCGGCGGCCGTGTGGCAGCGGCGCGGCGATCATTATCGCGAGGGCCAATAATCACCGAGAGACGACTGACGAGTGTTCGCGTAAATGCTCCCCTTGTTCGGCTGGTACACACGTCGATCTTGTTGTTTCAAGGGACGGAGGTGGGAGCTGTATCAGGATAGTGCATTGATCGGTCGAATTTCTCGATGCGAAAATCTAAGAATGTGCTTGAAATATTCAAAACCTATTTCGAGAAGTGTAATATATACCTATTTTAAATATTTATCGTTTTTATTTAGTAATTTTTGTCGTATTTTTTAAAGTTTTGGAAACCATTTCTATAACATTATTGAAATAGACCAGAAAAATTGTAAATGACTTATTGTAATAATATATTCTTTTCAAAACTATAATGAATTTGACGTCGCTTCGTATTTGAAACTACCTACTTTTAAGCAAAAAGAAAATCATCACTGTTATGCATGGAAATCGATCAAATTTAATACGACGTGAGATATGAAAAATCTTAAATTCATGTGAATTTGACCAAAACGTAAAAAATTTATTAGGATTGGTTGATTGTGTCTTGTCAAAGAAAACGCATTGTAACGATACATTTTTTTCAAAATCAAGATTCTAGGAGTAACTAATGTGATAGTGTACATTTGTAAAAAATGTGTGTCCATGGTAAAACTTGAACCACCGAATTTTGGAAAATATAAGAATGCTAACTGGTTAAGCTTTAAATCGGGAGGTAAGTAGTATTCCTGAATATCGGCGTTAAATCTCATAGTTGCCGAACTTTTCAAGTCTGAAAAATTTGCTAATTACACACTACTACACGTAAAAAACTTTGTAATATAGTACCACCAAGAAAAATTTGTAAAAGAAAAAAATGCTTCTCTATTGAAAACTTGAAATAGATAAGCCTTTCTCCAGTTCTTTACCGATTAGATCAGTCAAAAAGACTTCGTGAATGTCCATTCTTTATATCTGGATTTTTTCAATAAAAATTTTTTCTTTTGTTTTTACGAAATAATCGCTGCGATCAACAAGTGTCCTTATTCCCGCGGAGTTGACAGAATATCGAAGTTTCGCAAGTCACCACAGATCAAATCAATTCTGTCGATATCCTGCAAATTCTGCGGTTATAGAAGGAAAACTTGTCGAACGGGCTGTCATTCTTTGTCAAACATTATCTGAAGGAGCATCGATGGTAATTATAAAGTAGTAGCACGCATATATACACGAGGTGCTAATAAAGGAGTTGGAGAATCTTCGACGAGATTTTGGGGGATCTGCGGGTGTGTACACAGCGGGAAAGAAGATCGGAGTAATAATATAATAGTAGATGATCGCCGACGCTGTAGTTTTTTGGGTAATCTTTACCCAATTATGCTATACAAATCACGCCATAGATATAGCTCTCGAGTACACTGACGAACGCCAAGGATGAGACCAACAATTCAGTCATTTCTAATTACCCGCACTTGAAAAGAACAGCGCGTTACATACGCGTATACCTTGTGGCCCCCGCCGCATTTCTGCGCGAGCTATGCTCGTAAATCTTCCTAACGTGTAAGTAGCCGCATGCATATGTACACCCCGTATTCGCGCTCGCGTCGGGATAACCGATTTGCGTTTATACGACTGTTCTGAGATATTAGCTATTATCGAGAGTTATGGGGCTCGCGCGCGTGCGACTCCTGATACGCACGCACGCACGGATGACCGTGATCTGGTCGCTATAGTTATGAATTACGCGCGCCGTGAATTAGGAGCAACGCTGTGTCGTGATACACGGCACGTGGTTTGCTATACGCTCACCGTGTGATGGAGAAAAGTTGCGTAGGGTTCGTGGCCTTCAGTTACGAGCGATCGTTTGTAATTTTTTATAGTAATATAGTAACAAACATTGCGTCAGTAAATATCGGTCCTATAAAAGTTAATGTCTTTACTTTTATTTAAATGTCTTGGAAATTTGGATGGTTTTATCTGCAATACGAGGTTAAAATTGAATATTAATATCGGTAACAATTGATACATTGGGTTTCGGATCACTGGATTTGTAAATACCTATACCAAAAATAGTTGGTAAATATTATTCATAGACTCAGAAAGAAGTTTAGTAAAAATTACAAATTTTTTTTATTTTTCCATACTGTCGCGTAAAGCTACCACAAACTGTAAACCCCCAAATTTTACAGTTTTTGCAAAGCTTTTTGCAATTTTTACTAACTCGTTTTCCAAGTGCCAATTTACTGATAACAGTTTTATAAATACTTAACAAATACTATCATGAATAAGGTAAGCTCAAATTGTGCCTTTATAGAAGTAGATGATTCCTAATTGTTTGAAAACTAGTTAATTATACCTATGCAAAACATAATAGTGGATAATTTTCAGAGACTCCCGAAACTCTACATTTATTAAATTGGAAATGTATTTTTTGTCCCAGTCACGAACACGCGTCATCCTCGCGTCATCCCGAAAAAACATACATAAATATGCTCTTAATTTTTTAACTACCGCTCTAGTAATTTTAAGCCGATAATCACAATAATTCCCTAATTTCAAAATCACTATTCTCAACTTTTCTAAAACCACGATTTTACTAATCGCGCATTGAGCTTTAACAAAATTGCAGGCGTTAAATGTGCAAATGATAAGTCTGGCGCGTGCGCGCACAAATTATACAGTTGTTGAGAGAATTTAATGAGCCGCGCACGCGCGTGCGCACGCGTGAAGCTCATCCTTGCCGCGCGTTTCTGCGAAATTTTTCTATCAGCAAGAGCGAATGGAGCGTGTCTAGGTGGCATTTAATGCAAATATTCTTGCGCAAATGCCTATAACGCGCGCCGAGAAAATAACGATGAATTACCGGCAGATAATCATCGTTGTTTCCCGAAAAGTATATTGTTGCACCGTTTGGCCCCTCAGGGCTAATGCGTCTCCCCGTTCGGCGCTTTTACGCTGCGAGACAGTTCTCTCGTCGTTCTCTGTTTTACATTAGTTGTGATGCGCTGTGCGGTGTCACGCGACGCCACTGTCCCAAATACATAATTACTAAATTACTTTACTTCGGAGATGACACGGTTAAAAAGGCAATTTTTAGGTTTATATATTTTTTGTAATTATATATTTGATTTTGGTTTATTTCTTTTTCTATATAAATGTGTATTTCCCATTTTAACCTTGTTTTCTTTAAGGGTTCATACCACTTTACACGCATCAAATTTAAGCTATATTTATGAATTTTTTTTTAGTTCCTATAATTAGATATCGATATCAATCCTTTTGGGTTTAATAAAGGCACTCTTAATGTGTATGAAACAATTTCTTTTTTTAAATTTTACATTGTTTATTTATGTACAATTGTAACAACCGTTGAGTGTCTCAAAAAACGGATGTTGATTGGGGGCACGATTTTGAAGCGAGAAATGATCTGAAATACAAAATTCAAAAAAATTCAGATTCAGTAGGGCTGTGGCTATCGCCTGAACTAGGATAATTAAGTTTCATGCAAAAATAACAAAATTGTGGCTATTCAAAAAAAATTTTTTGCTTCTCTTTTCGGTTGAAAAAAACTGTTACAATTGAAATTTTGAAATAATTCTAGTTCCGGCGAGAGTCATACATATGACGAAAACGTGGTAAAAATTTGGAAATGATCGGTTGAATACTTTTTGAGAAATCGTGTCCACCAACCGAAAAAAGTGGTTTTGAGATAAACGTGTTTAAAGTGTTTCTGCGCCAAACTAAAATCGACTAAACACACACTTGCAGTGATCGGATCGTTTTAAAATTTTTACACAGGATTTTTTTATATGTTTTCCTTTCGAAAACCGTAAAAAAATCGATTTTATTGAAAGTGATAAAGTGGTATGAACCCTTAATATACAATCGTCTTAATTACATTAATTTATTTTGACAAGTTTTATTCCTGGCCCGTCAGTAAAAACAACGTATTTATTTTTTTAACTGATTAAAACTTTCTCGAATGGCTCTATTAAGAAGACAACATTTTCTGATGTACTAAAGGTATTCTAATGCACTCAATTTCACGCTATCTCCAACCTTTCATCAAAATCTCATAAAAATTTACGTTTACACCACTGCAAAAAATTAAAGCATGCCCATCAGTCCTAATTCAAGCAATTTATCTAAGCCTCCTAATATTAAACCCAACTGTGCCATCATAGTTCACCGCAAAACATTACCAAAAAACCTCGGACGATTTCATTTCTCGCGAGCAAACGCATTACGAGTCGCTCACAAAAGCCTCGATAAAACGCACATATTCGCTGCTATTTATTTAATTAAAAGCCTTGCAATTCAGCCGGTATAATAACGACGAAATAATGACAGTGTCGATGCAAATGAAGATCGTCCCGGCTTAGCACGCCATCAAAACCGAAACGCGCTCGTGAGCGCGCAGCCATCAAGTCGTAGAAACGATTATATGAGCATACCTATTCACGCGCCGCGAAATTGGCAACGCGTGCATACGCCGCTGCGCGCCTAGTCGACGTTCACCCGGGGCCTCATCGCCGCCGCGTTTAATTCAGGTCGTGCGTTATTACCTATATACATGTGTATAATATCTGTATATATACAAAAGCCACCAAACCTGCGTGAGCAGGCGGTTAGATTTTTTTTTACGGGAGAAATGTCGACTCACGCTTTCCGCTTTGGTTCCATTTTTCTACGCCGTCGAGAATGAGCGAAATTATACGTGTGTGTATGCTAAGTGGCTCAAGTTCAGGGATTATTACTATTGAGAGGGATAAAGGGAGCGAGAACGTATAATTAGTCTTATCTGGATTTTTTTTTCTTGATTTAAATCGGAATTTTACTGACAACTTAATTTATTATGGTAAAAGTTTAATACGCTGACTTATAATATTACATAGCGTTATTTGTGTAAACAGTTAAAATGAACTATCCTATTGGAATCTATTGTACATATCTGTTATGACTTTATATTCATGATTTAACTTCTTTCTCCCAGAACATTATAAATTAATTATTTATTTATAAATATAAATACATGAAGACAATGTCCACTTTTTTTCCCAAAAATTTCGAAACATTATATTAGTCAAACGGGTTGGTATAAAAGCACGTCCTACAATAAATTACTTTTCCAGCAACATTATTATAACGCCAAATTGACATCGTTTGCAACATAAAAAAATTCCTCCTCCGACGCGCATTATACCTTCCGTCGAGCAAAGAACTAAAAATACCTGAAGACACTTCAGATTCTGACCGCGCACAAGCCGCTCTCTTCCACCCTCATCATACTACCAAAAAAAGCCGCAATTTCAAGCGTGCCGCCGCCGCCACCGCCATCGACACAGATTGCTCTGGTCGAGCCGACGGCGGTGACTCGAGAATGGAATTTCGTGGGTGGATCCGCGATACAGAAATGTCCCGCGGGCTCCCGTAAGAAAAGTGCGCTTCCCCGAACTTGCGACGTCTCGTTTGGCGAACGGCTGAAGTAGGGGGGCGCAAAAGAGCCAGAGAGAGAGTAAGGTCGAGATCATTGTAATTAAGGTCGCCCGCGTGCCTCTATTCTTTCAAAGGAGGCACCCGCGTCAGAGTTCCTTACACTCGAGAAGAGAGCCAGAGAAGAGAAAAAAAGAAGAATGTTCCAGACCCGAGGCGTTGGTCCAGAAATTCGACGAAGCGACAACGAGCGCGATGTACCTATGCAGTAGTCTATTGGAAGAGTAGGAGTGGTTGAAAAATCACTGCAGGGAAGACCGGGGCTAGTAGGCATATGGGGCAGGTTGGCCAAATACTAATAACTAGTGGTTGACATCACAGAGATCAACACTGTTCACGTCAGTAGCCGAAAATTGAATGGGGAATGTTGCTTTTGATTTTCAGTCGGAAAGCATCATGCCTTGTGGAAAAACAAGTTTAAAAATATTTTTATATGTTGGAGCAAATTTTACATTTTAGGAAATATCGGACACTTCTTTAAAAAATTATGATTATCTATTTTCACTTAATGGAGATTATAATGGCTACTTTTTTATAAGTTTACAAACTTTATTATTTTTGCTTCCTCCTAAAAGAAGCTTTGTGATAGTAAAAAAAAAAAGTTTTTGTGAAAATATGTTAGCAATGATGTTTAACAAATTTCGAATCACACTATTTCTGTGTGTGTGTGTGTGTGTGTGTGTGTGTGTGTGTGTGTGTGTGTATATATATATATATATATATATATAGATAT
>JAPYZP010000831.1:0-21095 GCA_030522985.1 Torymus sinensis | reverse complement strand
CTGACAGTAAGCCCAATAAATGTGTGGTAACTTTGTAGAAATATTGACTACGATTCCATAGTGCCGGAGTAGGTATACATGCTTTTCTTGATCAGCGTAGGTACGCATGTATAAAGTGCAGTTCATATCTGCCTGGGAAAGGGACATTCCAGCCATTGGGCCAGGTATGGCAAAAATATTACTACAGTAACCCTAAATACCTACAGTAAACATAAATTTCTAGATAAATTTGAATAATTTAATTAAAGAAAATCAGATATGCAGAAAGAACGAAATTTTATATTAAAATATACATTCGAGAAAATTATTTGATGTAATTTATCAATTCTCTTTGAGAAAGCATTCTGCTAAAGCAGTTAGCAGCTGTTTTTTTTCTGGTTTCACGACTGAAAACACGTGTTGGCGTAAGAAATAATAGCTTTGATAGTCGCAGTAATACCTTACACGTTTGACATACAAAAATAGTACTTTTTTCGGCATTACGGTGCAGACTATATCATCGGCTTCAAAAGTTTCAGCTGCTTAGCCTTTTAAGTCCTATTCATCGCATTAACATGGTATAATACAAGCCACAAATGATATGTAGCATCTACTCAACATCCTGGTTGTAAATTTCCAATTTTTAGCTGTTATTTGCAATTTACTAAAAATCTCGAGGTGTCAGGCTTAAACGGCCTCCAAATTCAGATTCAGCGCGAAAAAATACATGAAGATGGGTCTGGTCAAAAGTACAGGCCACTTTTTTGTGTGCCGCTGTTATTTATTATATTTATAACTTTGATACAAATTAAATCACAAATTATCACTAACATTACATCCCCTACTCACATCATAATTAAATTAGCGGAATCCGGCCGTGGAATCCGGTTAATAACGAAAACGGTTATAACGAGAACTCCATTATAACGAACAAATTTTCAAACTTTGGTTGGTATGTTTGTTAAATACATAGTAAGAACTGCGGATATAACGAAATTGACTATAGCGAACTTGCCGTATATAACGAACGAAAATTGTAAACAGAAGCCAGAAAAATCAGTATGCGTTACCTCTTTGAATCGTACGTACATCACTTTTAAAATATGAAAAATCCCAAAAAGGAAAGTAGTATCTGTTGTGGACAAAGTGAAGATTATTACAGATTTACAAAAAGGTGAGAACATTCAAGTTTGTGTAAAAGTTTTAACTTGAGTCCTTCTACAGCGTCGATTGTGTGGAAATATCGAGTAACTGTTTTGAAGGCTTATCAGGAGAATAACATTCAGTTAAAGAAAATGCGATTCTGTACAAAGCCTGATATAGACGAAGCAAGAAGCGAAAATATTCCTATCAGTTGTCCAATTATATCGAAGTCACATCATTAACCTGTGTAGTATATCTATATATGTATCAAAAATTTGAAAACTTTAAAATGCTTTAGCTTGCATTAAAAAAAGAAAAAATGCGACCTCATTATTTTTTAATATTCTGCTCAATGGAAGAAAAATATTAAATTTTTATTATTTGTAGCCAACCCGATTCTTAAAAGTCAAGCTGAAAATTTTCATAAAGATATTTTAAACGCTTCTGATTTAAATGACAAAAATAATTCTGGTAATGAAAATCTTGAGAACGATTCAATAGCTAACTCAGTCTCTAGTACTGATAACTTTAATATTTAAATAATTTATTTGATTTTTATTAAAGTAACGAAGTAATTAACAGTTTTTTTTTATCATTTAAGTCAAATCAAAAATATCGTCAATGATTTTCGCATGAAAAAATGACAGCATCAAAACAAACTTTAATTTCTCATTACTTCGCAAAATCATGATTTAGATTAAATTAAATAAAATTTGTAAATATAATTAAAACGGATATAACGATCAGACGGATATAACGAACACTTTTTGATGGTCCCTTGAAGTTCGTTATAACCGGATTCCACTGTACTTTCTTTAATTCTTCGAAACTCTGTGAAAGGTATGAAATTCTTATTAACATCATACTAAGGTCGGCTCTTTTTTTGCGTCAGTGCAATTCTTGATTTATGCTTATATGGAAATGGAATGCTTATGGAAATCACCATTATATTAATAAGTGATACCATCATAAAATATTACAAGTACTTAAAATCATAATTAAATTGCATATAAGACTTAAGGCAGTTTATCAACTACGTAAGAGTTTATAAAAATTAGCTCGCTGCATTCTCATAAATAGAACACCTGACGAATAGCAAAAATAAAAACTTTGCAAACTGCATTAGCAGATTGCTTTCTCAAAGATAATTCATGCTTATATATAATTTTATTTTATTCATTATTACATCTTTAATAAAAGAGCAATCGAATGAAACTTTTGAAATATTGGTATCATTATCCTATTTCCTACAAAAACTTGTTATTTAAGAAAAAGAGATTGTTTTGCAATATAATTAGAAAAATCTTAATAGAAAGATCAATACTGTAATGTTTTGATGCATTTGACAATAAACTGTCTCAAAATTCATATGCACTTTAGTTACGATCTAAATTACCTGTATATAATGGTGATTTCCAATATAATGGTGATTTCCAATATAAAATAGCAAACTTTTTTCTACGAGTCGTCCTACCCTTCGTCCGAACCCCGCGAGTCGTGTTTATTTCGTCTGAATGCAGCAAGTCGTGCTTTTTTTTGTCCAAGCGCGGCGAGTTGTGCTTCTTTTCATCCGATTGTATCGAATTGTGCTTTCTTTCGTCAGTGATTCTGAGGCGTGCTAGTCTCCATCAGAAGTTTTGAACTGTATTAGTTTTCGTAACGGGGGCGTGCGCTATGCTTTTCTTCGTACCGGGCGATATATACATAGGTGACTTGGTGTGAGTTATATACAATTTTGCAGTAGCTTTGTATTCATGTAATTTATTAACTCCAGTGATTCCTATATTTCTTGTGCTTGCTGATTGAATCGATGTCAATAATAGATTGATTAATGTCTGTAGTTGGTATAGCAGAACATCTGAAATGCCTAATTAACTTGGTATAGTAGATTTTATTAGTTAGTTCACATAATATATGTCGATAAATTTTTCGACTAATTTTGTTCGTATCACTTAGTACTTCCTTGCTCCTGACAACCATGGTTTTTTAAATTAAAAGTTTATTCAAAAGTTGGCTTCTAGAACTCCAAAAGACCATTTAATGATTATTAACTTTTTCAATTTATATTATAAAATACAATTGTTAATATTCTCCTCATGAAATATAAAAAATAAAATCAGTAGAAAACTTTTCTTATACATGAAGAGTGTAGACCCTTCGGGAAACGGATTTCAAGGGGAACTTTGAGAATGGATTTCTGGTATCTCAAAATGAAGCTCAATATTTGTACAGAGATATGGATCATCTAATCTCAAATATGCTTTATTTAATTAAAACATAATATATCTTCTATTGATTATTACTTTGCAAATATTTATTATGAAAATGATAAAAAAAAAGATAAAAGTAGAAAAGACAAGCTAAAATTTAATAGCTGTGTTGAGTTAAACAATATTAATTCCTAAGGAAATTTAAACCATCAAAGAAAGCGTCAAATCAGGGAGACCCTCTTTCTCTGCTCATCTAAGCCTTTTTAATTATCATTTTCTTTTTAATATGATCTACAATTTCAAGTAAAGAGTGATAAACGGTTATTTTTTGTGTATTTAAGCGTTTTAAATCGTTTTTTAGATCTAGCTTGCGAAGAATTCATTCTGCGCGAAAAAATGTTTGATAGAAAAAAGTTGTTTTAATGAGATCAACAACTTTTTTATTTATAGTTTTTATGTAAATCGATATCGGAGCCAATTACAAATTTCTACATTACATTTTACATTATTCAGTTTTAAGTTTTTTAAAATGATCGTAGTAATCCGGTGTGTGTATTGGGTTAACGAACGGCAGATGACAAAGATAATTAATCAAAATAAAAAATTGAGTAAAAACAATAGAAAATACTTGCGAAAAGTTGTAAATACAAATAATTCTATAATAAGCAATTTTTCAATTAAAAAAAAACACTAAAATACTTACCATTTATAATAGTAGTTTATGCACCTGGGGAGTAAAAGTATCTGGGACATTCTTTACTTTTACTCCCTAGGTGCATAATCTACTATTTCCTATCATCGTGTGCAAACTGCCACTTTTTCACACGCTGAAAGGAGCATGTGGAAAGGTGGTGATTTTCGCGCGTAGGTGCATATGCAGGCTTGAACTTTGCACAATTTGATAGGAAAAATAGAATAGGACACTCATGCGTTCTGTAGGTTTACTTTGTGCACTTGTATCGTAATGTACTATTTCTAAACCCTACAGTTAATAATAATAATCTATTTTTGTATAAATATATATCCATATCTATATAATAAATAATATCTATGTATAAATATACATCTATCAGAAAATCCGAAGATACCGTAGGTCACAAACGCTCTTGATTTACGTTCAAAATACAATTACTCAAAGAATGCGGACATGAAAGGTATATTAAATAAAAAAGGTAAATTATTAAAATCACATTAATCAAGATAAAATTATTCCCGGTAGAGCAAAATAAAAATAGTACCCTGGTAGAAATGCTAACCAACGGTTGGCGAACCGTTGGCCAATTTTTATATTAAAAACGTCACACCATGATGATCTTGCTATTGTCGGCGTAGAATAACTATTTATACATGTATAGAAATATTATATTGTAGATACTTTAAAATATAATGATAGTTTTAAATAGTTTTAATTAAATTTTAATGTTAATCTTAAGTAGAAATGCTTCCATAGAAATGCTTCCATTTGGTTACCATGTTGACCAACGAACTTGGTAGTGATAAAAAAAAATAAATAATTAATAAAAGATACGAAGTAAGACAAAAACAAAATAAAAAAGAAAAAAAGAAAACTAGAAACTATAATACAATACCACGTATACGCGTTTGTTTAGCGAACACGCGAAACTCTCTCCAAGGGCGCTCTTGTCTTAACCTGATGACAACCGAGAAGGGCTCGGCTAGTATCACTATCCCCTTTTTGCCTGAGCGGAGCAGTGGCCCTCACTTGGCGAAGGTTTGCCTATATAGCGGTAGGTCGCTGTTGGCGGGAGTTAATAGGCAATAGGTCTTATCTTGGCGAGAGCCTGGTATCTTTGCCGGAGCAAGAGGTCCGTCGTCGAGACGGAGCAGCAAGAGACTATGCTTCGAACTTTCGGAGTATAACATAATACTTACCTCGGCTGGATAGAGAGTGCGAGCTTTCGGCAGGTAGCGAGCAAATCAACAGGCAAGGTCGCAAGTCCGCGGTCTGCGGTCCGACGGCAGGTCTTGACGTCGAGCTTTCGCGAAGCTCGCCGGGCTCGCCGAGGTCCGACTTCCCGAGGAGAAAAAGTCGAGCGTTGAACTCTCGGGGTTGCTCGAGTATTCTTTATTTTTTTACATAATTGTTACGTCCGCACTCTCATTATAGACTGACCTTCGTGTGTATCATGTACAGAGGTCGGTCTCCAGTCCCGGATTTATTGCACCGCGCAATTACCGCGTGTCTTGGAAACTTTCCCTTTGTAACAGGACTTTCTCAGAAGCGACCTTTTATAATTTTGAAAATGAACTAAAAGTGAGCAACTACATCAATTGTCAGACAGCATTGAACACGGTCACCATGGTAGCTTAAAATTTATGCGATATTTGTTATACTTGTTTATTATATTGTTTAAGTTTTCAATATTAAGACTGGTGTCTTTTTCATTTACAAACACTCTTATCTTGAAAAATTATTCTTGTCAAATTATGTTCTGCTACGACTTGTGAAGTAAAATAGCAACTGTTGCCATATGTTTATATGCTTATTTATTTTTAGACTAATATAATTTTATAATAATTTAAATGACTCGTCAATTTATTGTCTACTTTCTTTACAAGTATGGTGAATATTTCCTAGTATATAGATTACCAATTCCATACAAAACTACAAAAAAGCTAATAGTTCATTATTCAAAATTAATATTTCTACTTTAATTAAAACGTGAAATAAAATCTTTGAATTAATAACTTTAAAAGCTAAGATATTTGAATTTAAATTGGCAACCACAATTCGTTTAAAAGTGTTTCTTCGCAGGGCATGCCATCTACTTAAAGTCGCTGGAAGCTTGCTGTCATATAAAGTAGAAATTTACCTTATCACAGCTAAGTCATTGGCACTTACATTGATTCCATCTATTTATAGTCTTCGATAAATCGTTGTAGAAACATTCAACTTGTTAATGTTAAAATTCTTGAATCAGTGCCATTTACATAATTTATTTTTAAAAATATCTTTTATGTGGATTTTCATATAAACTTGTTTTTCTACTCTATTTATTTTTGTAATAAGCGCAAACAAATTTAAAATTCGTAACAAAACTCTAAAATATTTTGATTTATTATATTTAACATTTTCAATTAAAAAAAAATCAAATTAATTTAATTGTTAAATAAATAAATAGAAGTCAATTAGTCGAAATTCTGTATATATATTTTAATTTATATAATTTTTAACCCTCATTTATTGATTGCTACTTGGATTCTTTTATTTGATTTTAAAACATTATATAAAATAAATAAACTTTAAATTTTTGACATGTCATCGTGTTTTCATTTGCTACAGCAATATTCTGTACATCCAAGCAAGGGATTTTGTTAAATATAAAAATAATCATAATATATGGTCATGAGATAATAAACTTTGTGGTTTACTGAGATAATTAAGTTTTATGGTTTATAGTTATACAAGATAATAATAAATAAAATCATATTTTTATAAAAAACTTTTGTGAAATTCATGTATGAAAATAAAGTTAACTTTACTATACGATACTATAATCAAGTCAATAATCAACTTTACTATAATCAAGAAGATAAAGTTTTTATTTCAAGAAAGTCTACACACACATAAATTTGTTAAATGACAAGATCGTGAACTACTCGCGTTGATTTGGATGAAAAATGTTTTTATGGGGTTAAATGTAATAATAATTTCCAAAGAAATTTTTGGGGTGCAAAGCATGGTGCACCGAATACTCCCTTTTTACGAATAGTATCTACATTATAAGTAGCTACAAAAATGAAAGAAAAACTGCATTCACAGCGTGACCTTCCTTATCACTATATTTAACGTATTCTGTGCACTGCGTAAAAAGCAAAAAGTAGCAGAGCAAAATCCATGTCTATAAAAAAAAAAGAAAGTCAAGGGCCCGCGACGACATTGACGGCCCTGACCGAAGATTCATCATCGTATAACGCATACTATTGTGCTGCATACTTTATCTTTCTCCCACTGACAGCAAAGAAACTTGAAAGTCTCTCTTGCACCGCAGCAACATATATATATATATATGTACATACATGTATGCGTATATAAATCTACGTATGGAATTACTTGTGGAAGAATTTAAGGTCTTTTTAGAATGATATCGACGCTGTAACTGCAACGATTAACAATCTTCTCGTAATATTAAATCAAAGTTAAATTTAGCCACGTAATCGTATCGAACCGTTTTATTTAAAGTTCCAAAGCAAAATATTTTTACATCATATTTGAATGAAAACAAGTGCTTGGGGATTTTGGCATTAGGGCATATTACTAATGTTGAATTTGAAGCCAAAATTACGAATTCGTAATAGATAGGTGTCCTGTCATTTCAAAACAAAAAGTCATCATATAGTATTTTAGTAGCATAGCAAGAATAATAATCCGAAAATAAATGTTTAGATAATTTCCAAGAATAGATAACGATGCCAATGTGTATACGTGTCTCGTAAGTGTTAATGATTATTGCATATTTATCTTTGAATAATAACAAATAAAGTAGAGAATTTCATCAGCTTGTAGTCATGAAAGTCATTAAGAATATATTAAAATATAGCAACCAATGACGCATCATCGAACACGACTTGAAATTGTCTACGAATTTATATAGAATTGAAATGTACACATCATTCATTGAATAATGCCAAATGAACAATTAACCCAGTTTCAATAACATTTTATTTACTATGTTATATAGTTCTTATTTTTACGTATACTTGTTCTCAGTCCTTACGAATTGCCCGCTGAGTTTCGTATCTACAGCCCTCGAACTTTTTCCCTTGTTCACGATAATTGCTCTATCCTGCTTTCTTTCTTTGTCGCCCCCTCCTGCTCCCCCTTCTAACTCCCTATTCTTTCGTTTTTGCTTTTCTCTTTTATCACACTGATGCGTTAGCTTAAGATTTCTAAGCTCAGGAGTGTACATCGTTTTCGAGCGTTTCTTTCATTCAGTACTTACATTTTATCCTAGAAATCGTCAAGGATATCGAATGACAAACACTTAAAATTAATTAAAATCCTTATCAACCAAGCAATTTGAATAGAATTGACATTATTATCATACAAATTTTTTGCAGGTTTTCAAAGCTCAAAATACCTAGATATATTAAACGTCACGAAACAAGCTACATCTATACCTATGTATAAAAAAGTCCGCAATGTCGTTCAAAAATACTCCGATTCAAATTCTCTCACGAACTCCCAAAACTACAAGGTATATAAAAGCAACTTGAAGCCTCTCTTCGCAAGCTATATGTACAGCGTTCGAGCATCGCATCAGCGGTGTATAATATAGTTTGCTTCACTCGCCTTCTCTCTCCCTCCCTTTCTTCTGCTCGGCCTCTCGCTCGCTCGCCCATCTCAGCTGTTCGAGCGCGTGTGCGTGCGCCTGGCATCATATGATGTTTACCCACACGCGAAGACTGGCCAGACGGTAGCGCCCTCTGGCTGGCGAGCGAGGCAGACGGCCAGTCTCCAGCTGTCGGCGAGCGAGAGGGAAGACAGCCGCCGCTGCGCATAAGACAAAGGCAGAGGGAGAGAGAGAGAGAAAGCTGCTGCTGCTGCTGATGGGCTATATACACCGACTGTACTGAGCGCTGTAACATGGCCGCCTTCTGCTGAGCTCCGCTGCGCGCTCTTCTCTCTCCCGTTCAAAAGCCAAGTGCGTGTGTGGAGGCGTCAGTGTTAGCGGGGCTCGGCCGTCTACACCCGTCACTTTTGCGCAGCGCGGGAGAAAGAGCCTGTTCAAGAACGCAGTGACGTTTTCATAATATGCGTGTGTGATGCCAGTGCAGAGCGCCACATAGTTATTATACACCTATCGTCGCTCTCGGTGTACACAAGTGAGCGAGTGGCGCGCGCGATATACCGAGGGAGAGCGAGTGAGCCACGACGCAGTTTGTTTTGCCGAATATAGCGGATGATCGGAGCATTGGCATAACCAGGGAGTGGCGTTCGAACAGTGCTCGATAACTGCTTCCTTCATTCGCGCGCGCCCGCTGTGCAGACAGTTATAAGTACGCTCGCCGTATAGCTACTCCGAAAAAAGTGTTCTTAGATATTGTTGCTTTCGGCTGCTGCGCATGCGACGACAAGTGCTGCACCACCCGTACGACGACGAGGCAGCGCAGCAGCGACGAGATACAACCACAACAAAACAAGACGACAGCAGCAGCAGCAACTCGCTTAGCGCGCGCTCTCTCAGCAGGTCCGCGCTGCTGAGCCAGCCGCAGCAGCGCTCGCGCACGCTCTCTCTCTCTCTCTCTTTCTCGCTCGCTCGCTCGCTGCTGGCTGTGCGCGCGGCGCGCGGGGGACAAAGAGCGAGAACACAAACAAACAACGCAGTTCCCTTCGATTCGGCGGAGCCAGCGCTACTATACGCTGCTGAGTGTGTGTTATAACGAGAGAGCTCTGTCGAGTGAGAGGGAACCACCCGCGAGTGCGACAAAGGTTATGGCGAGTCGTCGTCGCTGAGGGGAGCGAGAGAGCGAGAGAGAGATATTCGCGAGTGTGTGTGTACTTGTGTATGTACGACGTATATACGTATATATATATATATATACATATATATAAAGAAGAAAGAAGAGAGAGAGAGGAGGGATAGGTGCGAGAAAGAGAGACGGACAGGCAGAAGCGGAAGAGTTGCGTCCGCAACAAAGAACGCATCACGACGGGTGTAGGCGTAGGAGTAGTGGCGGTCAGGATTCGAGGACAAGAAGCGCAGGAGCCGCTGCGTCGTAGGATGCTGGAGCTCGAGGTGGTGCCCGAACGGTCCATCGGCTGCGACCAGTGGGAATTCGTTCTAGGCAAGTTTCTCCTCTTCTCTCGCTATATAATACGAGATTGTCGTCACAATTGCGTATAACCCGCGCGAACGCGACGGTATATACGTATCTGCGCAGCGCCGTAATCACGTCGTGTTCAGATTTTTTGAAATTTCCTTCGTGTGTCGCGTTATTTCTCCCCCGTATAAATATAGGCTCGAATCGGCCCGAGCTACGAGGTGGTTTTTAAATGCGTAGGTACGCGCGAGTGAGCGAGAACGAGAGAAACAAGGATGGAGCAAGAGAGCGGAGAGTGGAGAGGGGACAACACGATGAAGATCGCGGCGGGGAGGGGGCAAGCGCGAGGTTTATTTTGACAATTCGCATGTAAACAAAGGCTGACGCGAGCTCGCGCGCGCGCGCGCATCACACGCACGCAGCTGTGAATTATGTAATTTTTCGCCCTCTTCCTCGCTCCCTCTCTGTCCCTCTCAATTTTGCAAAATGAGACGATAATCATCAGACGCGATTTTTCGAGGCTGGACTTGTATTCTGCTGCGTACATACGTCGTGTAAACGAGCAAGCGAGCAATCGTGAGCGAGCGCGCATGAATGATGTCATCGGTTATATTTGCATTATATACCCGCGCGCGATTAATGGGATTCGAAGCTCACCGAAAGTGTCAACGCTCGCGCACGCTTTATTTTTTTCCGACGTTTTCAGTAAATTCGCCTCCTCTCTGTCTCTCGCGCGCGTGCGTCGCATTTATAGGATTGGGTAACGAGCATGTAACGACGCTTCGAGAGAGAGAGAGAGAGAAAGAATGGGGATTCGAGGCGCGAGAGTGAACTATTTTCGTTGTCCGATGCGTGAGAGAGAGGGACAGAGCGTCTTTCTCTCCTCGCGCTAGCTCCTTACTTGTTTTGCTAAAAAAAAATGATGAAACAGATGATAGATAAAAGATAATGCTGTTCTTTGACCCTGCGCGCTCGTATCTTTGGAACAGCTGATGGGTAAATAAGCTGTAGCTCGGTAGATAAAAGATAAAGGTTTCGTGAGTTCTTTTGCTGTAGTATTGCAATCAATACTGTTTTACTGATACTTTGTGTTTAAAAATACGTCGGATTATTAGTTCGCGACGTTGTTATTACGAAATGGAGAAAATTATTCTTTCTTTTTTTCTTACAATAACAAATAAAGTAAAAGATTGAATTTATAAGTATTGTTTTTTTTTTGTAAGTTCTTATGAAAACTGTAATATTTGATTATAAATACTTTACAGATTGATTTGATAATATAAAAATAATGGCTTATTATTGTGAATGTTTTTTACCATAAGTCAATTTCATTAAATAATTTTCTATTATAATTTTATATTTATTCTAAATTATATTCTTTTTGCAGGTATGCATTTTTCCCAATCTGTATCAATAATACAGTCTCAAGTGGGCATTATTAGAGGTGTTCAAGTTCTTTATAGTGATACAGTAAGTATTGTATGTTTTAAATTACATTTAAGTTTACTTTTTAGTTTATAAAATTTAGAAATTTTTTTTTGTATTAAAAAGAATTAAATCTTTAATATTATTAAAATTATTAATTATTTTATTATTAAATATGTAAATAAATATAATAGTGGAATAAATAGTGTTAAGTAACAATTTGGAAAACAAAGTTTGGTCTCTATGTAATTTTTAATTTAAATATTAATGAATATATGCAGAAACTAAAAAAATGTTGTTTCATTAGAAGTATTATTTGGATATTTTTCATTAATTAAAAATATTTAAAATAATTTAAATAATTATGTTTTCAGAACCCATTAGAAGTAGATCTCGTAATTAATTTGCCTTATGATGGAGTACGGCTCATATTTGATCCAGTTGTACAGAGGCTCAAGATAATTGAAATATATAACATGAAATTAGTGAAACTTAAGTACTGTGGCTTGCACTTTAACTCTCCAGAGGTATTGCCATCAATTGAACAGATTGAGCATTCTTTCGGAGCTACTCACCCAGGCGTTTATGATAGTGATAAGCAAGTAAGTTTCAAAACTGTAAATAAATTGTCATTAATTTTTTCTTTTTATTTACTGTACTATTTTTGTAGGTGTTTGTGTTAAACTTTAGAGGATTGTCATTTTATTTTCCCATCGACTCAAAGTTCCAACCTGGCTATGCACATGGCTTGGGATCATTACAATTTCCTAATGGAACTTCTCCTCTTGTGGCTAAAACGGCCATTTATAATGGAAATATGGCTTCAGGAGGTTCGGAGAATGAAGAACGTTGTATGAAAGCTCCACCACCACCTTTGCCAATGGTAATTTTAATAGTGCCTAAATCATTTTACTGAAAGCATAATATATGCCATAAATAGTAACTGATTAATTATTTTCTACAGTCTTGCTATCATAACAACCTCTACTTAGATAAAGTCGAGATTGTACGAGACAAATCTCAGACAAAAGGTCTGAAAATGCACTTGTTCACTGAAGGTAGCTCAGCGAGTCGACTGCTTTTAGAACCTAGAAGGCATGATCTTACCAGAGAGGTAAGCATATATAATTACACATTAATAAGTCACATTCACTTTCAATTCTAAAAATTAAATAAAAAAAAACGTAAATTGATGATAAGTACTTCAAAGAAATGAGACTGTTTACTGCTATAAGAATATTTATAATAGCTTACGTTGTACATTTTATCTTGTTTAATATTAAAAGTGAAAGGCACCAAAGGCTTAGTCGGTAACAGTCTAGAGTGCTAATTGTGCTTAGTCATGTGACATTTATCATAATGTTCAAGATTATATGTAAAAAAAATGCATCATCTAGAAATAACTTATGCATGGATATTACTGAAATATCTAAGATTATTGTGAAATATAAGCTTATTCTCAAGTTGTTAACTAATTACTGATTTCATCTTTAGGTGTGGTTTGGTGATACTTGCGAAGATGTTTTGAGTGCGTTAGGTGCGCCATCACGCGTTTTCTTCAAAGCAGAAGATAAAATGCGAATTCACAGCCCGCATGCTCATAAAAGGGATAAAATAAGGCGGTCGGATTATTTTTTCAACTACTTCACTTTAGGTTTGGTATGTATTGTATTATAATTGACTATATTTCACTTTTATTTTATTTTTATTCATATTCTTGCATTTCGTGTTAGAATAAATATCGTTAATTTTAGTTTTATATTACTTTTACATTAATTTTAAGGAATAAAACATTAATTTTCATTATTTACAGGATATTCTTTTTGATGCAAAGACTCAATGCGTAAAGAAGTTTATTTTGCATACAAATTATCCTGGGCATTATAATTTCAACATGTATCATCGTTGTGAATTCACACTCACCTTACCTTCAGAGACTAATACAGATTCAGGAAATCTTATTGATGTAGCTCCAGCTCCTGTAACAGTAAGTCTTAAACTAGTTATTTATTATTAATAATTTTTGCCTTTATTTTTAATATTGACTGTTATTAATGAAAATTTGTGAAAATGCTAAGTTCTTAGTATTTTGTTCTGTAATCATGTATTTATTAATTTTTGTATAATGGTTTCATATTCATTAATTACTATAAAATTTTTTATATTTTTTTTTTATAAAAATTTTTAATATTGTACAGTGGCACAACGTATGTTATTTATATGGTATTAATATTTCATTTTAAAGAATTCTATATAAAGTATAGGGGTTATTACAGCTCAAGTATCCATACTAAAAGAAAATTAATTTACAATTAATTTATATATTATGTAAAGAAGTTGATCAAAAATACAATGATTATTTTAATCTTTTATCCATTCATTATTATTAACTATTAAAAATATATTAAAAATATAAGCATTTTAAAATTTAATGTACAAATAATTTTGGAACTTAATTTAATTTTCAGATTACTGCCTATACAAAGTGGGATAGAGTAAGTGAGCAACTGAAAGCCAGTACTCGCCCAGTAGTCCTAAATCGTGCTTCATCCACAAACACAATTAATCCCTTTGGCTGTACGTTTTGCTACGGCATTCGCGATGCCATTGTCGAAGTAATGGCTAACCAACATATCGCCAGTGTTACTCTTTACACAACAGCGGCGTGACCCTGGTAAAGAAGAATGCCGTGGTTAAAACAAAAGGTTTGGATTTCTGGGCTGTATCGAAGCAAAAGCCCTTAATCCCAATAATCCGTGAGAGGATGGGTCAGAGGGCGCAAAAAAAAATTAAAAAAGAAAATAATAAAAATAACTGCAATCACGCTGTAAATCCCGTAAGAAATATTAAAAAAATAGAGCGAGAAAAGCGGCGTATGTTGTAAGGACGAATAGATGAGGTGGACGTGTCGGTGTCGGGCACGTTCGGTACTGTCTATTCATGGATGAGGAAGAGAAAATAGGCTTTCTGTAAATGTAATGAAAGCATTAATAAGAAACACGATAAAAATACCTCATAAGACCATAAAGGGTATAACCAAATGCGTACATTGTGAAATTCAAGTTTTAAGTGTCATAGTAGATATGCCATGGTTGTTCTCTGTGTCTCGATCGATTGATGGTGAACAAAAAATGACACGTATGCACTCCTAAAATTTTAGGTATTCATGTGTGTGCAGTAAAAGTTCTTGTGAAATTGCTTACTATTTTAAGCCACTGAAATATATATAATATATTGCTCAACAAATATTAATACAATTCAAAGTATATATAAATGAATACACTATTATATATTTGGTTTATAGAAAATTAATATGCAGTAGTTGAATTTAATTCATTAACATTAAAAAAATAAGATCACATGGCATTTTATTTTAGAATTTTTAACAGTAATGAATAGTTCTTTTATTAACTTTCCGATCGGCATTTTTCGGAATAAATCATCTTACATGGTCAGCGTGGCCCTCAAAAGTTTATTCTTCATTAATCTTTTGAGAACTCCCACTCTTTTTCTGTGAAAAATTTGTCAATATAAAAAACTTTCGTGTTCCACGCAATATACCAGTTTTTGGATCACTCCTATATAAGCTAGCGTGGTTCTTGAAAGGTTGAATATTTATTATCGATTATTATCGATTTCAAAATTTTTAAGTCCAAAAAATATTTGTATATTCATTTTACATAAAAACTTTTACTGCAGTGTATACGCTTGATAAAATTTCAAATGGATTGTCACTCCTACTAATCTGTGCACGTGCTTTTAAAACAATTCACCAGTTTTTTGGGTGACAGACCTTATAAATCCAGTCATTTATGTATCGACTCAATGACCTAATATTTTTCGAGTGCTTGTGCTGAATAAAAAAACTGCGATCTTGACGCAAACGCTCAATAATGTCTGTATTAAATATCAAAATAGTGATAAAAGGAATAAAAATAAGAACTTTGCGACAAAACTCAACTCGGCGAACGTTTAGAACTAAAAGACAGAAAGTAATAAAATTTTTCAATAAAAGAAAAGGATAAGTCAGTAATGAGTGTAATAACTGTGACAAGTGGTAAATGATAAATGATAATCATAATATGTAATATTGACGTAGGACATTTTTTAATCTAAGGTTGAGTAAAAGGCGTTTATTGGCAATATCATTAAAAAGAAGGTCAGTGATTATAAACGGGTCAGGCGAAGTGTAAACGTTAAGTGATATTTTATTATTTTTTTGAATATATATAAAATATGATATTTGATATTATAATTAATTAAGGAGTGTGATTTCAGTTCATAAGTTCAAAAACTGGAGACACGTGAAAAGAGAAATATTTTTATATGAAGAAAATGACTTTTTTTAATTCATCCTCGTAGGAGTGTTGTTGTTAATGATAAATCGTACGTGAGATTCGTGAGAACGCGAATCGAGACACTTTTAGAATATATAAACAAAAAAGTTAATCACAAAGGTAAAATACGTACGCGAGCATGCGTGAATTATTTTGTGATAAGACTTTTGAACTGAAATCACACTCGTTGCATATAACGCAAGATAGAATTCGAAAGGTATGAAAATGAAATCTAAGAATTAGAAACATTTAGCTAGAAAAAGGGCGAGAAAATAGCATTCATCATACATTAAGTTTTCAAACTCCAGGATAAAGTTGAAAATTAAATAAGACAATAATTCTTTCTCGCAGGATATAATAGCTTGAAGCT
The DNA here is from genome assembly GCA_030522985.1 of Torymus sinensis. Taxonomy (NCBI): domain Eukaryota; kingdom Metazoa; phylum Arthropoda; class Insecta; order Hymenoptera; family Torymidae; genus Torymus; species Torymus sinensis. The sequence continues at coordinate 4,845 of JAPYZP010000831.1, read as the reverse complement.
AAAGATGGATTACGGATATCGAAGGTTTCAAAGTTTCAGTGATACAAAAGATGATATAGGCATGTACGGTGTATTATTGTCACTTTTCCCTCTTTTTCCTCTTTCTTTTGTATTCGAAATCCAGTGTTCATAAGTAGTGTGTGATATAATGTTGAGAACTCGTTGATATCATCCTTTCATTGTTCGGCGTTATTATTTACTTTGGAAAGACTATTCTTTGCGTTTGTTTATGCGCTATTTTTAAGAAAAGATCTCTTTCAAAAGTTATTCAAAGTTCACCGTTTTTTTTTTAACTATTTAAATTTTACTGTATTTCGTTGTACGATTTATAATAATTACATTAGAAACATTTTAAATGAAAATCCAAGATGAAAATCCTTTGTACCAAAGGTAAAAAAAAATTTGATTTTTGTATTTAAATCAAATAAATAAGCTTTCTGTAAGCATCGGTAGCTTTTATTACTTTATAAGTAAAAAAGGCTGTGATAATTGTCCTGTGGATTGCTATAATGGTAAGATTTGGCATATAACGTCAAACTCAAATATTATTAAACCAAGAAAAAAAATATGCTTAGTTGCAATCTGCTGGGACATTTAGCAAGGGCCGTAAAAAAAAAATAAATAAATAATTGTATATTTATTAGCAATGGAAAAATACAAAAAATTTACTAATCAAATAAAATGTTACTTTAAAAATCTCTTAATTATCTTTTATTAATTTTAATATACAAATCAAATTTATAAATTACGTTGCAGGGTTTATAAAATATATTTATGGTTCGTAAATATACTTACTATAAATTTATAATAATTATTTAGTTTATTTTAATGATTAACTTATATATTATTATATTTATTATTTGTAGTCAAACTAATTAATTATAGCGGACTATGACTTTCGTAACAGATACGAAATTTTAACTATATGTATAAAATATATATATATATAAATACAGCGCATCAACAAATCAAGAATAATTTAATTTCCAAAGTAATGCACAACGTCTGATACATGTTGTGTCCTCTGACAGTGATGGATGTGCGCGAATAATCAACAGAAAATTATAAAAAAAAAAAAATAAGAGTTAAGCAAATATGTTAGTTCAATTCTACGTAGCCATGGCACTTCCCGCCCATAAGTGCTCCAATTTAATGTGCCGGCAATGAAAATTTTGCCAGTCAAGCACCACGTTTGAACCGAGGCTTGTCTACTTGCGTCTTGTTTTTCTGTGGAGCTTGCGGAGGCGTGGTTGAATGATTTTTTATTTAATCGTATAATGTAATGAATGACTTACGTGTGCGTTTGACATACCGATACTCCATTGTTTCAAAATAATTTGAATTTTTGTATACATTACTGTTATCGCATCATTCTTACTCCGACAATATCATAAATTTCTTTGAGTATATACTTTGTTCAAAGTTATATTTTGTCATTTATAGTTACAGAAATTATTCAAGCTTATAATTTTTGTTATTTGTACTTTTTATAAAAATTGTAATTACTCCGTTTTTATGTGTCGTATAAAATCTATTATATAATATAAAGGAGTAGAAATCTACGCTTTGACACTTAGATAATTAAGGAGATTCTGCATTGTGCAAACAAAATCGTTTCACCACAGCCTTGTAAAGATTTATGCTCCTTAAATCTTTTTCAATTCGACTAGCGTTGATCTCTTTGTTTTTCTCTAAACCTTATATGCTCCCAAATTTTTTACAGTTTCGGAATAAAGTCTGTACATATCCGGAGCATAGAAAAGAAAACTAATAATAATAGTATTAAATAAAAAGAAAAAAGTGCATAATGCAAGAAATAATAACGAAGTTAATGAAGTTTTAATAGGGCCCACAAAACATCCGCGTTTTTCACATCAGAATTGTAAATATATTATACTGTTGTAGTAGATAAATTTCAACTTTTTCTCCTAGCCACAGAGGAAGTAGAGAAAATGAAAAAAAAAATTGCAATTTTCGAAATGTATAATGTTATATACAGACCGAAATGATTTTACATTAAAATCAATTATTTTATGTTGTAAAAGTATTTTTTGTACCGAGATAAACACATTCACATACACATGACGTTCGCGATGCGTTATTATATTATATAAAATATATTTTATTTAAATGAATGAAAACTTGTGTATCAATTGTGTCAGAATTTATATTTGTCAATAATTTCTGCTGAAACGACATGCTGACAAGCGCGTAAAAGTGTTTTTACTTTTTATTTGTCAGTAGTTTATTTATTATTTGAATAAAAAACAATTTCATTGTTAACCAATTGTATTTGTCCTTGTAGATATGTGGTAGTCATCAACCAACTCTTCAATCGAATTCCTACTACGTTACATTATTTTGAAAGCATACGTTATACATTTAGTTTTTGACATCGAATAGAAAATACTTTATTATCATCGTTATTTATTCCCGAAAACAAATCTTTTTTTATTAAAAAGTTAAATCAATACTGGCGAAAACTCCGAAGGCGTGACAAATACGCTATAGACATGTACAAATATGATATGACAGTGTACAATGAAGCAAATAATACCTCCGTAGTTGCAGATTTATAATGTTCTATACATAAGGTCTTCGATTAAGTGTTTCGTAACGTAAAGGATACACGCTAGGCAGATTACGAGCACGCTTAAAGTTAAAGTCGTTTTTTCTCTATGATATAAATACATTTTAATCTAAAACCATTTTAATTTCATTTTTTGCGAACTTCGAAATTTTATGACAGAACTCACGAGGTGGATCAATATTTAATTGAATATCTGGAAATTGTTTTTAAGAGAAAATATTTTTAATTAAGTTTTAGATAGATTAATAATTCAATGAAAATTTATTTATTATTGTACAATATTTCTATTCAACATTTTATATTCTAAATATAAAATAATAATTTCAATATTTTTTCTATGCAAAATTATTTTACGTTTAATATAAATCTCGATAAAAGTAAATTTAATGAATTTATTGTTTAAATAAAAAAATTTCAAGTCCTCGTAAATTATAAAATAAAAGTGAAAAATCAAATTTTTGTGTCATTCCAATCATTAACTATTTATTATTTGAAATTTTTATTTTTGCATTTCTCAATATCTTATAAAAATGTGTAAACACAGTGTTAATCACGAAAATGTATATAAACGAATGAAACTTTAAGAGCGCTTATTACATTCAAAACTGTGAATTAAAATTTCGAATGGAACCGAAAAGTAGATGAAATCATCGTCTTTTACACGGAAACAGCTGCAAAGGACGATATTTTCCTTTTCTACTTTAATTCCTCTGACATTCGGACGTCGCACAAATTTCCGCAATCAAGTATATTTATAAATTATATAAACGTATATAATGTGTGCGCGTTGTGAAAGCTTTGAGCGAAGATTGCGAAGTAGGGCAAAAAGAGGGCGAAAGAGAGCAGAAATTGACCATTATCGTTTTCATTACAATTCTCTTAATTGCACACCAGCACTTTGCATTCGATTGTAAACTTTTACGTTAACTGCCTCATATGAAGATGATCAAATCATTAGCGAAATTCGAGTCGACGCTTCGTGACGCTCATTTCTTACTGCTTTTTCTATACTAGTCGCTAAAAGATTTTTATAAATTAGATTTTAAGGAAACTGCTGTAAATACTTTGAAAAAATTTCATATTTGAATTTACATTTATCATTTTTTTATACATATATTTATTTCATTACGTACTTATTAAATATACATAGTCAGTCATGTTTCTATTTTATAATCAATTACTCATTAAAGTGAAAAACATTACCCAATCTGATTGCAATATGTATAAATAATTTACAATCACGTTTTATTGTGCCGAGGGGATAATCTTTTTCAAAGTATTCACTGTCCACCGACGAAAGAGACCTTTTCGCATACATTGTACACAATTTGAATCTTCCCTGAAGTTCAGTCAGCTCGAAGCGCAAAAAAGGTGCGGGCGAACTCCGGGCTAGCGAGGCGCCGACTCGGCCATGCGTGCAAACTGCATTTTCTCGCGCATAGGTAACGAACTCTTTGCTGCTCCGGGGGACAGGGAGAGAGAGTGTATGTGTGTGTGTGAGAGAGAGAGAGAGAGAGAGAGAGAGAGAGAGAGAGAGAGAGAAGAGAGAGAGAGAGAGAGAGAGAGAGAGAGAGAGAGAGAGAGAAGATAGCAAGGAAGTCTCCCTTCCCTCGAGGAAAATCGAGGAATATCGAAGAGCTCGTGTGGGAAAAGTAGAGATTAGGGGGGAAGGTTATATTTATATATAAATGTGGACCTGTAACAAGTTCAGTTTCGCGCTTCGTTTCGTATATACATGATTATGCCGTATTTTGTACGATTTATTGTCGCCTTATTTATACGATCTGAGTATATGTATATAAACACGAGTTACACATTTTTCCCCTTGCGTTGCGACTGTGGAGTGTCTTATTGCGCGTGTTTCGGAGAGATAGAGTGAGAAACTACGAGGTACTATTCATTGTAATGAGGAAAAAGTGAATGATTATAACATGTGCGTTTAACGTTATTCGATTGCATACACTTCGCATTGCGTAACCTTTTGTATGTTTAAACCTGATGAATAAAAGATCTCAAAAAATTGTACGTAATTTTTGGCATTTTCTTCTTCAGTATTCTTATTTCGTTTTTGCTTCCTCCTAGAGGAAGCTTTGTAATAGTAAAATTCTAAGTTTCTTTAAATCGTTCTAGAAACATGATTAAAGTTGTTAGAAGTTTATATCACACGATTTTAGAAAAGTGTGTGTGTGTGTGTGTGTGTGTGTGTGTGTGTGTGTGTGTGTGTGTGTGTGTGTGTGTGTGTGTGTGTGTGTGTG
>JAPYZP010000830.1:0-21109 GCA_030522985.1 Torymus sinensis | reverse complement strand
CAACAATCCTCGACAACCCATTTACGACTTTAATATTTTGAAATTCTTGTATATAGTTACTACCGCCGCATGCTTAATTTCATCTTATATACGCATATATACTATATCCGATCGCGTGCATCAGGAATTCCCCGTAAAAAGCATCAACGTACACACAAACTAGAAAGCTCGGCTCTGCGCTTATATATTGCGAGCCTCACCCACCCCTACCCATATATCTCTCTCTCCACACCAGCATCAAAGCAGCAGATGCACACACACACTCCTCTCGCATTAATAATAACCTGCGTGCGCACCCCCGCGGGACACGTGTTTTCCGTCTCCCTCTTGCGCGCGGGCGCGAGAATCACGCGGCAGGATGTGGCGTTTTGAGAGTCGCGCGGCGTCTGTGTGCGTATAATATATATGTGTGTATATAACGCGGCAATGCGAAGCACATACGCACGCGTGGGGCTTTCATTGGGATGCATCTCGCACGCTCGCCGCAGAGACGCCCGCGCGCACCGGCCGCCGGAAGTCCGGATCATCCGCGCATTGTCGCCGGTATCCGCTCTTCGGCTGTGTGCGTTAGTTTATATGTGTATATACGTACGTACGGACTTCTTTCTGCGTCTCTCTCTTTCTCTCCTTCGGCAGATTCTACTGAAGAGGAGGAGGAGGAGAGAGTAAGAGCGGCATTCCTCTCGTTTGTCGCCGGAGAGCTTAGCAGCTTCGATGTTCCTCCCGGCTTTGACTGTCTGTAGACGAGAGGGGCCTTGAGGGTCTCGTGATTTTTCTTTCTTTCGAACGAGGTGACGTTCCTCGCTGGGCCGCCTTTGCAAGTGTCGAAGACGCTTCTGTATATTGTACATGTCATGAAAATTTTTTCAGAGTATCGATTTCACGCGCGCCGAGGTCGCGTGGAGTCTAAAGCACTCAATATTGGGGAAGCGCATTAAGAGATTATATCGGTAATCGATTTATTGCTACGTATCCTTAATGAGTTGGCGCGGTTTAAGGGACGGCTGCCTATAGTTGTATTGATAAACGGATTGAATATTGATCATGTGCGGATTAACGTAGATATAATGAGATGAAATTTATGGAGATTTTAAGACTTGCGAGCTTATGCTGGAATTAGAGATTATACCTATACATTAATAAAATTAGCAATAATTATTATTATGCTCGTAAAGGAATTGTGAGTATTTTGCACATTTGTATTTCCAAAGTTGGGCGCGAATTCGCGTACAATCGGCGTATATTATAGTAGGTAATATGGCGTATGTAGAATATTAATTGGCACGGGTGGGCATTCATGTTCCTGTTTCATTGTTCGCGACGTCGCGCACGAGCAATTGTACAAAACTCCGAAATATTGGGTCTGGAATTAATTGAAATTTTGATTCAACATTGCTAATTATCGTGGTTCGTGCTACCGGTGCGTAAATAATGTTTTCAAAAATTACTGGCTTTCGTTCGATTTTTCAGTCGAATATATATCCTGCGGAATTCCTCTCGCATATAAAAGCAAATATTTGAAATATTTCCTTATGCTACGGCTATATAATTATTGAAAAAAAAAATTCAAAGTAAATAAAATGATATCATCAATTCAACGTAGTATTTACTCGTCAAACAAATTAATAACATGTGATTAAATGCAAAATATGTGAAAACGCGAGCGTTAATTAAACTAAACGACACTGCCTGTGCCGACATAAAAGCAACGTTATTAAATCACACGCATATACAAAAGTGCCGACACTCGAATGCTCATAAAAAATATATTATTTTTTGTTATTACCATATCACATTTAAGTAGAACTACAGCTGTGATTTCTCGTGTGCGGATAAGTTATTATTTAATAATGGTTGATATACTCCCGTGTGAATAATGTAATTGAGGGGAGCTTGTTTTTGCGTGCTTGATTGAGGTATTCTTTCTTTTGACTATACATAGATGGAGCGATATTATTTTAACTGGGTGTATTATTCTGCAATCAAGGCGACATAAACTCATCTACATCAAAGCTTTGAATCAAACGGCCCTCACCAAACAGAATCTTACTTAATAAACGTCCAGCAAAAGGAAATACCTATAAGCATAGCTGTACTGCACTCTTCATTGAAAAAACATTTATCCATCTTCTTTTTGCATACAAGAGTACAATTACATTAATTAATAATCCGGTTACCGACGAGACTTATCGCATTAATTGCCCACCTAAGAGAATTACACTTGAAGCGTTCCGCCGAAACTCTCCGTCTCTCCCGTTAATTCAGTCCAATGAAGGAACGCCATTACGAATTATGGTGCCGATATATATATACCGCATTGCAACACACTCCCTCGCGCAAAGTCGCTCCCTCCTGCGCCGTCACATAGCTCAGGGCGCCCCGCGCGAATACAAATTTAGTCTCAAGGTAATTGCCGTCTTTTTAACTCTCTTTTTTCTCCTCTGCTGCAGCCGTCTACAACTGGCGAGGCGACACGCGCTATGGGCTGCCGCTCGAGATCGGCGAGACCCTGCAGATCCTGGAGGAGTGCTCAGGTAATGTGTAGATAAATATATATGTGTACAGAGTGTGACTTGGAAAGTTGATGCTGCTGCTGGTCTTGAAATAAGTTTGAGAATGGTGAAATTATATGGTAATGCCATATTCGCAAAATGTTTAGTCTACGGGAATGAAAACGAAACGTGATGCCCTGTGCTTTTAATAGATATATATAGCATTGCCGTATTCAAACCGAGTAATGCATGTTTTCTAAATATATGATTCTATATAGTCGAATAAATAAAAAATTAGTATTATTTATTATAGTATGACATTAAAAGCCATTAAAAATGAAAATCATAAACTAAAACTACGATTATACATTTTAATATACTGCAGCTATTAGAATATTTATGCAGATCAACTTTTCAGTGTTTACAAGAAAGTTTTGAAATAAAAAAAGACAGGCGTAACAAAAATGTTAATATTTTCCACTTTAGGATGGTACAGAGGTTTTTCTATAAAGAATCGCGCCGTCAAAGGAATATTTCCAGCCTCTTACGTGCATCTAAAATCATGCAAAATCGAGAACGAGGGGCTGTTCGAATCGGTCATTCCCCTGGAGGATCCAGTCGTTCGAGAAGTCACGTTGGTTCTTCGAGAATGGGGCGGCATTTGGAAAAGGCTCTACGTGGTTTGTACATTATGAATATTTTATGCTGAAAAACGTTATTTTTCATATGAAATCGCTTTTCCGTATCAGATTATATACTTTTTTATTTGAGTAAATACACATTGTGCAATTTTATAGAGATGAAAAATTTGACTACGAAATTAATTTTTCATTAGAAAAGTAAGGGTGGGTGAACCCGAACAATGCCAGGCTTAAAATATCCAAGTACAAAATTGCTGTACGGATTATACGAATATGAAGTTTTGACGCACGAAGCTTAACTCCTCCGAACCGCCAGTACGTGGTTTTGACACTAAAAGAGAAAAAGGAAATGTCGCAATATGGTCTTAAAGCATGAAGTCCATTAAGTGCTTGCGGACGGCTTAATGTTGGATAGATTATTACACGGCATTATCATAATAATCATATAAGTCGTTTATGAAATTCATTCCGTCAAACTATTCTAATAAATTAAATTTCAAAAGCCATAACAGTATAATACAGTTTTGAAATTGCTATTATTTGTATTCTTGCTCTAAATACGTAAAAGACATAGTATAAACCACTACACTACTGCTTAAAAATATCAATCGAATAAAAAGAAAAGCAAAGCTCCTGAACTTGCAAGAGCGCCCTGAATAAACACAAGTGCAATTCTCTTTCTTTCACGCTCTCTAGGACCGGGAGACGTACAAGTTCAACACGCTGCGGAAGGTGATGTGCGAGCTGCTCGAGTGGCGGCGGCAACTGCTCGCCGGCACCCTCACCACCGACCAGACACGCGAGCTCAAGCTGCAGATCATCAACAAGGTCGACTGGGGAAACCGGTGAGTAAAGCCATGATATATATAAAATAGCCGCCCATGAACGCTTCTAATTTATATGAGTGATGAGTTTTTTGCGACAATGCTGCAGCAGTCGTGCGCGCATGTCTGATGACGCGAGCTGTCGTTGTGTCTTGTCGAGGATGATGAACTTGAGCCTCGATTGCGATGGATACTTGTGTAGTATATCGAAAAAATCTCAATCTCATTTGGTAGACTTTATGCGGTGAGATTGGTTTGCAGAATGCCGATGATTCATCTCAATTTTGATAAATCGTGACTCATGGTAATTTAAAAAAAATGTACAGGTGCTGCGGAGGTTTAGTCGAATGAGTTTTCCGATAAATAATTTTTTAATTATGATTACTAAATTGCTGGTATAAACGATGACTTGATTACAGAGTTTGAAAGATATATATTAGACCAATTTATTATTAAGTGATTGAATGAACAACATAACTAGTTTTTTATTCAAATTGATACGTACAAAGTTATGCTCTTTTTATAGTAAGAGAAAACTTTGGAAGAAATATTCTGAAAATGAATTTATTACAACACCCTTATCAGTTTGATATTTTTAAGTTGAAACTTTTATGAGTGATTACACTTACTTAACATGGTAAGTATCGATTGCATTTAATGTTAAGGTATCGATGAAAAATGTTTTGTATATTTGACGCAATTATTACATTGGAAAAACAATGAAATGACCCACATGTTTTTGAATAATTAGCTTTATTTACTAATTTATAAATTCACAATTGCTTTTCTTTCATTTGACGGCGTTGCACAAATTGGCAGTCTTCCTCTCACTTTGCATCGCGGCGTAAATTATGTATAATAACGATTGAGCATGCAACTTTCTTTTTAGATTCATAAAATTTCTTAATATCTAAGTGTTTTTATAACCCTACGAGAGGCACATTGTGGAAATTACAGAATAACTACGCCCTTGCCATCATTTTTTTGTTTAAACTCTCGGAATCCTCATCGTTACTCTGCTTCCTTTCATCACTCGCCTCAATATCCTCGCAAGGCTATTTTATGAACATATCACTCAGAGAACAGGACTATATCATATATGCATAAACTATATTTATAATATATATAATCGAGCTCTATGAACTACGTAAGTAGCAGAATTATTTTTTTCTTTTTTATTTATTGATACATTGCTATAATGCGAATCTATATTTTCTTTGATCTCGTCGCAATCGAGAACACAGAATATTTATTGCTTTTTTTAAAGTAAGAAAAAATAGTTACATCTGTTCCGATCCATATATGGAATTCTCGTTAAAACGTTCACAGAATGAACTGGGAAAAAAAATTGTTGTGCATCAAGACAGCCGTAACTATTCTTTTTCAATGATTTTATTTGTAATACTTTGTACAGAATTTAGAAGAATTTACAAGCTTTTGCTCGTTCATTTTCTTTTCTCTATAGCATAGTACAATACTAATAAAAGATTTTCTAAAAAAAAATGGCTTTTGATTATAAAAGGCACGTGTGCGCGACGTTAATCCTAATGAGGCGAAAAAGTGTGACGTATGACGGCTTTTTCCCCTACACCGTAACCGTAAAGATGAGGGAAACACGTGCAGTGCCCGTAGGTATAGAGAAAACGTCCGCGTTGGACGGAGATGCACGCGCGCGAGAAATTCGAAAAAGAACTACTACCACTGGCTCGTTTTTCCCCTGGTGATTTATGAATCGTCGAAACGATGGAGTGGGACAAAAAGCGACACGAAGAATGATTGTGTAACGACGAGCGCAATGGCAATTACAAACATTGTCTGTGAAAAAGGTATGTTTGCTGCAACAGATTCTACAAAACTCCATGTGATTTGTAAATTCAAACATATGTAGAGGGGAGTATCGTTTTTAATGGCATTTTTATGTTATTAATAACTTGTGACGTTTAGAACTGATCTCGCAACAATACGTTATTTACAAACATTCTTTTTTATTTTTAGCTTTTTCTTTTTGTTGTATGATAATGAAAATTTCTCGTAATGAAAATTTATAAAATCTTTATTATTTAATCAAGTATATTACAAGATTGTTTTCATAAGGTTTTATCATATCTACCAACGATATAAAAATAGTAAAATATGTTCTTAGTAATCGTTGTAATTGCTCTCTTAACAAGCTCTAATAGTTATAATCTTAATATAAAGTTTGATTTCTTCATTACTATTAATGAAATCTTAAATTTACAATTGCAATCATTTGATCTAACTACCTAAATAACAAGAACGATACTCGATGGTTTTTTTGCGGTCACGTATACATTATTAAATTACATGCCTCGATTTTGATGAATGTGAAATTGAAAAAACGCAAAATAATTATTAAAAAAAAAGTTTAGATTTGCTAAGACACATTTTCAGCTATATCAAAAGACTTGCGAGGCCTCGCGTACAAGAAATTCGCCGAGTTCGAATGCTAATGACAAAAATGAGCAAGGCAGTATGTCAATCAAACGTCCAAAAAGCACTCATTCGTTATTGACAACTGTCAAATTGCACGCAAAAGTACAGTACTACAGTTCAATTCTGCTATTCAATTATACTTAACACTATAATTTTGTCAATACAACGATTCTCTCCAGTACCAAATACGAAATCGTATATAGTAAATAAAAATAATGTGTAAACTTTTTCAATATTTTTATTACAATGTGTTATCAAACTTTTGGCACTAACAGTGAAGTTATCAAATTTTTCTAGATTATAAACTGTCAACATTCCTCTAACATTATCTTAACCTATCAAATGCGTCTATCCTTTTCAATTGGCCCGACACACACGGCACACTTCTCCCCGCAGGCTCAATCGACATACTGCCCCAAAAATCAAGAGAAAAAAAAATAATAATAATATAATATTATAATAGTAACGTTACATTATGCGAAGATCGCGCGCGCACGCGCGCGACTCTGTAGCTTCTTCACAAAACCGCGTGGTCGTCGCGTATTATGCATATATATAAATATATATCTGTATATATATATAAATATATATGCATTGCGGGAGGGCGCGCGAGAAGACTCAATCTTTCTCTTTCGATACATGTACCTCGAAGCGAAGACCGCTCTTGTCACACCTGTGTGTAGTAGAACGCGCGCGCACACTCACAGCCCGTCGCATCGAAGCAGCCCAACAGCTACACACTCTCCCGTCGCACACATTACAGACACACATAGTCGTCGCACTGGCTCCGTGTTCTTCGTCGTCGTCTTCATCTTCGAACCCGCGCGGTCGTCCGCTTCTTCGCGTCCTCGGAGCGAGAAAGAGCCACTGGTGGTCTCGTTTCTCGATGCGAGGGGGGTTGTGTCCCGCGCAGTTTATCACATGTTTTGCTGAAGGGAATTGTCAAAGTGGTGTGTGCGCCCCTCTAGCGCCCCGTATTAGATCTCCGTGTCCTTGTGGAACTTCTCGATCTCCGGGTAGATAGGCGACATCTCGAGCGTGCTGGGCGCCGAGGGCATGGAAGCCGGCGAGGCGCCGCTGCTCGAGCCCAGATGCAGGCGACGGCAGAGCTCGTCCAGGAGCTCGTTGAACACCATCATGTTCATGTTCTGGCCCAGCAGGTGCAGCAGCAGGAAGTCACCGACCTGAAGAAATGGAGTACATTTTATTATATGGTTCTTTATTGTATTTCGCTTTATTTCTAAGTAGGTACTTTAATCTCATTTTAAGAAAAACTATTCTTCGTTTAAGTATGTAGAATAGTCTATTGTGAATGTAAAATTAAATTATTCATAATGCCTCTTCAACTTTTGGAGGTCATTACATATTCAAATTCCAAGTGCTTAATGCACTGAAGTCACTTTGACTTTGAATTCGTAAGCTCTCTCGGCGCAATTTTCTTTCAAAAAAGTAAGCTAAATCTATTCGACTCCTCTTCGGAACTTATAAACCCAGAAATGAACGTTATAAAACATTTTATAATACCGCGACTGTTTTGTAGACTATCTTAATGCTGCCGTTAAACAAAAGTTCTCATGTTTATTCAATTCAGTTTCTTATCGCAAAATATTATATGTAGAAAAAAAAAGTCAGCATTTGCGAAGATTGTTTATAGATACACATGGTGATGCAAGCAAACTTTCTATCGCAACTTTTTGTTTTACAAGAATTCCCTTTTAAGGCTACGCAATTTTTGCAAAAAGAAAACTCGAGAGCAGCAGATAATTACCTGAGTCTTTCTGATGAGTGCGTTGACACCGGCGGCGGTACCGAACTTGAAGCGCTTCTTGAGGATGGTCTCGCGGGTGCTGGGCAGCAGGACGACGGCCATGCTGTAGAGGAGCGCGAGGCCGGACAGGACCGAGAGCAGGATGAACCAGAACCAGAGGAAGATGAAGATCTTCTCGTTGAGGATGTTCAGGGCGAGGATGCAGAGCGCGTCGTGCTTCTGGATCGTGCCGGAAGCACCGAATTTGTGGAATGTACACTTGGTGACGCGGGGGAAGATCTCGATCATGGGATCGCTGCGCTGCTCCTGGTTCATGTTGCTGAACTTGATGACCTCCGAGCCGTAGGTAAGGAAGGCTCCGCCGAGGAACGTGTCCACGAAGAAGATGTTGCCCACCTGAAAAATGTGTGTCGTCGTTAGTTGAGAGAACAATGGAATGTGGTTTTGTCTTTTGTTTTTGTGGGAGGTAGGATTTTCCTCTCCGCGTAACTATAGCGGGAAAGTTGAGATTGATGTCGGCGGAGAAACCGCTGAAAGTTTAATCACAGAGTAGGTGGCAGGAAATTGAAAAAGTTTTTATTCCTGTTCTAGGATTTTTTTTGTTTCAAACTTTTGCTTTCCAAAGCTGGGCGTTTTCGCGTGTCACAAGCATGACAGTTTTTGAAATTGCATTTGTGGCTCTGATATATATACCTATCTTTTTCGTATATTTAACATCAGCAAAATTTTAAAACGATCCAGAACAATTTGAGTTTTATAACAGTTAAACGAAAAGATAAAAAAGAAAAATATATTTAAGAGCGAGGTCGATCATTTAAGTAAGCCCCATTGTGCCGGGCAATTGGAGCGGCGGTGCATTGAAGTATAATAACCGGTCGGTCGTACACAGACGAGAAAGCCGCAATTACCGGTGCCCCCATAAACGCACAGGTGATGTTAGCCCGTTTTCATTTCTTACTAGACGAAAAAAGAACTCACGACGTTGATGAAGTTGAGCGCCTCGCAGAAGAAGTATCCGGCGGCGTAGCTGTTGTGGAGATGCATGGTGTCGCAGAGGTAGTGCACGAGTCGCTGGAGTCTCGCCTGTCGCTCGGCCTTGGTCTCGACGAGGGCGCCCCGCATGCCCTCGGATATGGCGCGCACCTTGCCCTCCTCCCACTGCTTCCACATCCAGTGGGGCACGTAGAAGAGGATGCCCTGGAAGAAGAGCATGAAGGGCACCCACTGGTAGTAGGCGTGGTACCTCTTCTCGCCGTAGTCACCGCCGAGGCCCGGATGCGCCACGTGCGTGCCCACGGGCTTGAGGCTGTTCGCCGGCAGGGTGAACGTGTACGTGATCCAGCAGTAGGTGTTGATCACGTGGCCCGGCACCGCGCCGTCCGAGATGCAGTTTATCGGGTCACCTAAGAGACGAGACAAACAGTAGCAGGTTAATAATCACAACTATATAGTTTCGACCGCCTAATGGTTCAATTGCCGATAATTTGTGCAGCGGGACTGAATATGCCTGCAATGGATCGGTTCGCCTGGCCGTCCTTTGTCGTACGCTTGATATTCGAACTCGGAGATAATGAGTTATATACGCGCTTCTCATAACACGCGCGTGCACTGATATCGGCACGTGCATATATTTTTAGCGAGTCCCTTTGCGACGCACTGCGAAATACGATCGACTCGCGATAAAAGTGCGCGAGAATAGAGCAGCAGCAGCAGCGATTAACCGATCAGATTTTATCATTCTGGGAAGCAAAAAGGATACGTAGACGCGCGCGTAAAGTCGTTGAAATTTCAGACAAGATCTAACAAAACGCGTTGCGCGAATGATAAAGGTTTATCTGATAGACGCAAAACGAGGGGGATCCCCGGACAAATATACATACGCCGCGTGTATGCAAAACGAAAGCACATTTTCAGAGCGATTTGCATTTTATTGCAGTTCCCGCGTTAACGGCTTATCTAGGCAGTTGCGATTTCTCACCGCTCGAAGAAACGTTTGTAACGTACGCGTGGGTGTTGTTATAATTGTATCGTTCTACGCTAGCAAAGTAATATTTTACACGTTTATTATATTTCATTTTGTAATAAGGAGATGGAAATTTTACGATGCGTCTAGCCCATTGATCAACATTAAAACTATACGTTAATTAGTTTCGAAGGCAACAAAGGCGCGAACCAATAATAATGTGAAGTCTTATAAATTCGTTCGAACGTTTTAACTTGTATTATAAGCTTATGTAATTTATTTCGAGCGCGATATAAAAGTTCCAGTTCCCACGATATATTGATTATTCAATCCGCATCGAAAGGAGAGAGAGAGCGAGAGAGCCAGGCAATAACTGCGATGATATATCGAGACGGAAATAATAATTGCTTCAATAGAGTTCAACAGTCTTGTTGTGCACCGAAACAGACACGAGCTGGCTTTTGTTACTAACTTTGGCCCCGAGTGTCACTAGCGAGGAAATTTACAGTGCGTAAAATTAGAAAAGTTAATTTTCGACTCGACTGGTATATTCTTCAGGAACAAAAACAATATATATATATCGAGCGCCAAACCGCCATGGGAATACCGAGGAGCGACGGTCTTTTCAGCTCGCTCGAGGAGAAAGGAGAAAAAAAATAGCACACACACACACACAGGCGCGCATATACACACTTACCTATTAGATTGTTCGCCGTGACTATGATGCAAGCGGCGAAGAGAATAGCCGCGGTGATTCTATAGTGCGCCCTGAAGATCATATTATCAATTATGGCCTTGTCGATTAAATATCGTACTTTCACAAAGCCGGCGACGGCCGACACCAGTCCGAACACCGCCATCTTTCACGGTTCCTTTAGTCTGAAACAAACAGAAATGGAAAAATAAGCAATGGTTATAATTTTGATTGTTTATTTAGTAATTAAATAAATGATATGATTAATGGGGAGACGGCGGAGAATGTGCGATCCGATCGGTTCGAGAAATAGGCCGCGGAGATCGCCGATAATAATCGAGAAGGGGGGTAACAAAAAAAATGCGCATTCCGTGTAATGGTTACGCCTCGGAGTATAAGAATTTCCCATTTATTACACGCTCGACTGGGCGCCCGTTGCCATTGCGAAAATGCATTAAATCGCAGAGGCTGCGCGCGCGGTATCAATTTATTGTAATTTTATATATCGATTTTTACAATCTATCTCGTGCTCGTAATTTTATAATGCGCACTTTGGCAGTCGTTCGTTCAGTACAACTGGTTATTAACATAACTTAAAACCTTACCCACACACTAATAACTGGTAATAAAGATATAATTTGTTTAAAAATTCAACCTTTTTATATAATACGAACAATTTTTAAAACTTTAGGTAAAATACGCTGTCAAAAATTATTTCAGATTTTCCGACACGCGGGAATAAATCTTGGTGAAATAATGGCGTACGGTAATCCACGCTGCACGTCGTCGCATTAGCGTGCGAATGTAATCCCCCGTCTTCGCTGGAGGATTAACTTCAGCTCTCGTTAATTTTCTTTTTTGAAATAAGAAAAAAAAAACGTATATAAACCGTCAGAAGTTAAGCTATAGGTTACGGGAAGTGTAATCCTATCGTGTACATAACGAGGCATAATTAATGATATTTCAAATCTTTCTTAGAGTGTCCGAAAACAAATCTGAATTAGAATTTATAACACTATATATACGCAAATGAAAATTTTCGTTATGTTTCCCATTAGAAATAAACCTTTCACTTCTTTACTTTACGCGTACAACCTCTTTTTTTTAATATTTATGGGCTTGATGTTTAATTTTAATCATCATAACTCTACGGAACGTTTTACTACTACACGTTCAAAGTCAAAGACAAAGTGTGTTAATGCTCGGTTAAAAAAAAAACCGCAAGTAACAATAACTTTTTTTTTTCTACTTGGCGTCATGATTCACTACGTTTCAACAAGTTTTACGAGCCTCGGCCGCGCGCGCGTGTTTCCTTAATTTTTCTTAAAATCTCAACCAGTGGTTCTGTACTATCTGGTTTTCAGAACACGCGTTGAACACATTTTACTTGACGCGCACTATCTCCTACCAGCCGAATTTCTCAGCTAATTAAACATTTGCTCTACTTATATATCCGTCTTGTTTGCTGGTCGCTCACACAACTTTTTACGCGTCCCGTGCAATCCTTTCTACAACTGAAACATCAAGGAACCACAGCACGGGCATATATCCTCGTTCTTCTCATATCACCCACTTAGCCTGCACCCACGTTGAATATTCTCATTCTCACACACACATATACCTCGGATCACTGAACCGCCGGTGTATCCCACGCACTACGCGTTATTCCTCTCCGAAAACCCACTGACGGCTGCACTGTAATAGCGCGTCGACTCGCGACATGATCGGCCTCGCTCGCCGCCGGACACTGGAATGAGCGCGCGCCTCTCTCGCCTCTTCATGGAGCAGCGCTGTAACAACGGGTCCAGCGAGCGCTTCCGGCGGCGGCGACGACGTAGTGGGGCCCTTACCCGCAGCCTATACATACTCGTGATGCGCGTTCCTTGAAGCGCGCGCGGTTACGCGCGACCGAGGATGCGTGTGTGTATATACTTTTTCGTGCGTCATGGAGAACTGACCGAGTTACGCGCCGCGATTTTTTTCTTCTTTCGTTATATGCCTGGGATTACTTAAATTACGCGTGTAACGGTACGTGCGGAGGCTTCCAACACGGCGACGAGTACATAACTTGTGACGAGTTTTCGAGAGTTGTCTTGTTTGAATTCACCGATAAGAGCCGCGCTGTATTTTATGGTGCCTTCAAAGAGAATTCAGCGCCGTTGTAGTGCTTCCATTGATAAGAAATGAAGATGCTTCGTGGAGCCAATTAGTCGGTATACAATAAAAGAACGCGGAATTTCAAGATGCGACGTATTATACTTGTGAGCGGACGATCTTGTCTCGATCTGATAAAAAGAATTAGGAATAGAGTTGGGAATTATTCAAGAGATCGTTGTACGAGATTGATTTCCACAGTGGGTATCGAGGACGGTTGGCTAGCTGCTGTATGTAATTCACGACACGCGGAAACCACGATGTGTGAATCAAAGACACTCTCCTGTTATCTTTAACGGACTTCCTGAATTTACAATGTTATCGGCGCTCGCAGGAATTACACCCGTATCTCCTTTTCATTCAACCACACGTTGTTTATGCGTATAGTGGAAAAATTATATATCTACGACGGAAAATCGAAATAACATAATAATATCCTACAGTTATAACTTGTTATCATATATATATTTTTCCTTATTAGCCTGAGTAATAATGGAAAAACCTCAGAAAACACTCAACCAACACGCGCACGCACATCAGGATTAATTTCCCGCTCCGAAAAATCAACGCTCGTCCCGCTAATTATTTACATCGCTCGCAACAGCACTCCCATGTCAAGTACACAACAGAGCAGTACGTTCGCGTAACTCGCAGCCGGCGACCGGGCAGCTGATTAGCCGAAAAGAGCGAGCCAGCACTTGACGAGAGCGAAGCGAGAGAGTCGGACTACGCTTAAACGATAAGACCCTGAAAATCCGTCCGCGCCAGTGTCCCACGCATGCGCGCGCTCGTATCGAGTTGTACGTCGTTAGAAGTTTATTAGTTAATTAATTGAGCGCCGCGTGCCTCCGCCTCCTTACGCCCGTCGTACACCGGGGTCAACCGCCAAGAAGAAGAAGAAGCTCGCTCGCGCATTGTCCCCGTTATGTACACGTATATGGTCGCGAGAGTATTTTTTTTCTTCTTTTTTTGGTCGTGCGGTTGCAGAGGCGACGACGACGTTTTTGGCGCTGCAGTTTTTGCGCTGCGGTCGCACGCCACTGCGGCTGCTGTGTATAATCATCGGCGCTTTTTGTATTACCCGCCGCGCTTTGGGTTTCGCAAGATATGTCAAGTGTTTTTACGTAATTCGAGACCGGCAGGGTCGTGTGAATGTATATATATAAAATGCGAATTTCGGAATTATAGAAAGTAGTACGGGTTTTTGTAGTAAGGAAGGAATGGTTCTTGTCGAGCTCTATACGCAAGTGTGTGTGTAAACAAACCGTTAAATGCCCGCTCGAGTTTAAAGCAGTTAGGTTTGTCACATGACAACTATTATTACTACAGTACGACGCGACGCGTCATCCATTTAAATCACACATTTTTCCCAAAATTCAACAACTGCACATACCTACATTCCGTAACAATTCCGTATATATACGTTAGAAATGATTCAACGAAACTCGAAAAACTTTCGAAAAATAAAACAGTTAGATGTCCGTTCCGCGCGAGTCAAGCACGAAAGATGTCTACTCGCAGCTCCTGACAAGTCGCGCGTGGGGGAGATGATGCTAGACTGGTTTTACACTCCAGACGGATCGAGTTTCGCGAGTTTAGCTGTTGCCGTTAGTCCGAGAGAGAAAGAAGCCGAGGGTATCGGACGCGCGTATACTTATATTATCCTTGCGCGCGGTCCGATGGGCAGCGTGTATTGGCCTCTAGACACATCACGGCCGCTTTATTGAGATGAATCTAATTGTTTCTCGGGCGATCGCGTGACGACGGCGGCCGGATTTTGTTGCGCTTTTTCGAGTCATTCTTATTGACATCGCGGATTGGGTGTCTCGTCACGCGTGACTCGTCGTAACTGATATATATTCAAAAGTCGTTGATTATAATTGGGCTTATTTGGCAATTAAGTATGCGAGACAAAGTTTGCATAGTTTATAAAAATAGAGCTCGCTTTTTCTAAATATAGTTGTATATTTAACCACGTTTCTTCTATTTTTAGCCTTCATTGGTATGCAAAGTTTCGTCGTTTAATATTCGGAATATCAGAGTAAAATATATTCACTTCGTTCGTTTCTGGAGATATTCGTTGCTCTCGAACAGCTTAAAAATACTTATATGAAATAATTCGAAATGTTTAGTACGCACGATAACAAATAAAAACAGCAATAAGCAACGATATATGCTCGTGCAGTTATGTCTTTCGCGTATATCCAATCACAACGGGACTGCGCGAATCGCTGCAATTGGCTTTTCAGACCTGCGAAGGGTCCGAGGCAAAAAAATATATAATCGGGAGTTGCGCGTGCGCAAGTTTTAATTGCCACCACGCTGGTCACGGTGGAAAATATTTTTATCTCCATCGTTAAAAGTTTACGCGTTCTTTTTCCTTATGAATATAGAACAGCCCCGGTCGTGCATCGACTCCGCATGCAAATCCTACCTTAGCGTTCGTTAATATTAATGGATGCTCGAAATAACAATCGGGAGAGATAAATTATGCAAAGTTTTTTTTTTATATTTTTCTGATAATAAAGATTTTTACCCCCTGAGCACACGTGAGCATTTTTTTTTTAATTCTTCGTTCTAATAAGTATCACTGTGCTGTTCTTACAATTCTAGAGCTATATCATAAATTATTTCCTATAACGATTCTCATATAGTTATGAAATTGACTAAACTATACATAAGATAAAAATACTTTTTACAAGCTCTCACACAAGCAGACGTTTGATCGGCAATCGTAGGCTCGAAAACTCTCCACACTTCGCAGCTATCCTACCGATCCTCCACTCAGGAAAAAAAATTCTACTCCACAAACGTTCGCACACTCCTCCCTCTTACATCCGCGAGGGCCTCATGAATAATTCACGCGAACGCTTTTATTCGCGCATGGAGCATCGTACACACAGACAGCGGAGCGCACAATAATTTTTTTTTCTCGCAGGTGCCGCGCGCCAGCGCCGTGGTGAAAGGGACGAGAGACGCTGCCGGCGCGACTCCTCCAATGGATTTTACAGTTAGAATATATATACGCGTGCGCGGCGGCGCGCCTTCGTTTGTACAAGCGCGCGTTCTCCTCGTGCGTCGTCGCGCTGACGAACGGATTTCCGTGGATTTCGAGAGCGCGCCTTGAGTATAAGGCAGCTTTTATGGGATTTTAATGGGCTAGGCTGGGCGGCCGGGGAACGCCGGTAGTCGCGGCGTGTTTCGAATAGTTTCAAAGTAAGATCGTTGTTTTGGAGGATGCGCAGCCCTGTTAGTCGAGCGTTTTGTGTATATATACAAGCCGACTGACGAGCTCCTCGAGTGTGCGTTTGGATAAAGTAGAGGTATTATACGGGATTTGAGTCATGTTACCGATCGACGAGGCGATTATCGAGAAAATTCACGCAGTTTATATCAAGATTGTTCTTGTTGCGCGAAATGAAACAATATTCCAATCGAGTGAGGAGTAGCAACCTACCGGCAATTAATTTTAACTGTTTTTCTTTCGTGAATCATCGGTTTGTTGATTCACACAAGTACTTCTTTTATACACTGCAAACGACGAAGAGCCTTATACATATATATGTATAAATTGCAAATAGGACGAATAACATAACCATCAAGGATCATGTTTTCTATATAAATGTTATAAAGATGCGTGTCAAAAACTTTAGTTGGATTATGAAACTACAATAATTCAATTATCTTTATGATACATTCCACAGAAGCAATACCGTGAAGCGAAATGCTCACTGGTCTTTGGTTGCAATGATCAATGAAACACTTCCAAGATAAATTGCAAGTCTTTTTTTCTTCGAATTTAAAAGAAATTGTTACTGCGTCGTGAGCTCATGCGCATACTTCAGATTTTTCAAATTTATTGTACAGTCACAATTGTTTTCAAATTAACGATGGTGTGTAAATGTATAATAACAGTTTATTGTTTTTCTCTTTCTACTTTTAGTTATAAAATAAAATTTAAATAAGATAAAGTAACAATAGTGTTGTTGCTGTATCATAAATAAGTCCACTTCTATAATTACACGATAAATCACGCGCTATTGTAAAATTGTTTAAATGTATAAATAAAAGTCAGCAATAATTCACTGTTACTACTTGTCTAGCGAACATTCATGTATACAAAAGACGCGCAACTCAGACTGACCAACCGCCCACGTAAACGCTCTCATCAGTCCCATTGAAAACGTCGTTCTCGCAACGGCCTAAACGCAATTAGTAAACCCTCATCATCCCTAACGCGCCGTCCGTGCCTCCTAAACGTTTTTCACATCCGCAACGCTACCTGCGCGGGGCCACCTACACTCGCCCTCGACGTGTCGAGTCACGCGCGGCTTTCCGAGAAATCGAGAGAAATGCCGAAACAACGCGAGAGCAGAGTCGCGCATGAATGAGAAGGAGGCGCGCATTCCCCGAGCGTGAATCGTGAAATCGTCCAAGGTCGCCCGGCCCCGGACGATCTGTACGATCGCCCGCTACACGGCGCACACGTGGGAAAGGTATTTGCTCCGCGCCTTTCTCCGCCTCCTCCGCCACCACCTCATTGGCTTTTGACCTTTTTTTTCTTTATTATTCGTGGGATGTATAGTGTGGTTATAAGTATTTTTTTTAGGTAAGAAAGCTGTTGGTGCAGGTGCTGTGCCCGAGTATTACTTGATTTTTCATCGCAAATTTGATAGAATTATTATTTCTGTTTGTTTCATAAAGGAAACGTTGGGTTTTTAAATTCAAATAGATAATTAATAGTATTATAAGTATATTACACCGATAGCAGACTTTTTAAAAAATTCGAATATTCCAAAACTATAAATTTATCTTTATAGTTGTGAAAAAGTCTCGCACCAAGTTTATCGCGATATCCAAGAAGTGTCACACATTTAAATGTCTCTAATCAATCTTCAAACATTCGAGCTATACCTAAACAAGGAAACGCCACCACTAACGAGACGCTTCGAAACTCGTTCGACGTGTGCGCGACTTTCCCCGGCCAAGAAAAATCAACACACCCACAGAGCGCCGAGAGAGAGACACTAACCACTCCGGAAATCTCTTTTTTTCCCACCGCCTTTGAGATTAGAAAGTGCTCCCTCGCCAAGAAACGAGAGAGAGAGAGAGGGGAAAAAAGACAGAGGAGGAAGAAGAAGAAGAAGAGCCAAGAGCGCGCGATTACACGCAGCACACCTGGACTCGTCGGCTATCGCGTTTCGTCGGCGCGTTTGCTCAGCGCGCGCGGTGCGATTATGTTGCGCGCGCCGCGCAGCCGCAAGGAGAAGCACGAACACCGCGCCGCATAATCTCCCCACGAGTCTGCGCGAAGGGGCTCGGATAAATATTTTTGGAAGATAAATTCAGCAGGAAGGTAGCGCGCATGCAGCCCCGAGACAAGATTGTATACACATATATATGTATATACGTTTTTCGGAGTGAAATGTGGCCACTCGGGCTCGAGTGACTTTTAGTGGCTGTGGGTCCGTGTCGTGAAAGAGGCGCGAGGGTGCGAGGATGAGTTATGTAATGAGAGTGGAGGCTTTATGGCGAGATCATATTGCTCGGCGAGTATCTACACCATCATGCTGCTTTATCGACGAAAAAGTTTGTTGAGAGAAAGATACGAGTGTATATAAGTAAGCGTTGCTGGGGGAGAAAGAAATTGCGGTCGTTTGACGAATATGGCAAACTTGTTGAGGAAATTAGAGACTTTAGCGGAAAGATAATTCAAGTTTCTATAAAAAAACTTTGTTTCTGATTACTATATACCATAATTTAGAAAGTATACGATGGTATATATATATATATCCTGTTCGTGCACTGTTCTGAGTTTAAAAATTGTTTCCTGCAATCACCACTGCACTAGCGAAACCGATTCCCAAAAGTATATACGCGGTGTTCGAGGAATGAAGCAATAAACCACGTCCTTTTCTTTTCCGACAATCTGCACGGCCGGCAGTAATTCCCGAACGACCGCACAGAAACGACTCTCCTTCGAACTTTCCTCCTACATAGCCCCGAAACTGCGCGTCATCGCGTCGCGGACACACACGTAACCCGAAAGGGATTCCACAAACTCTCTTTGTTCGGGGAAAGAGAGAGAGAACGCCGGTCCGATAATTGACACCTCATCCCCGCGTGTTCTCCTCGCCTCCGCTATCTTTCCCCGTCCGTTATGATCCTCCGGGCGTGATTCACGTGCGGAAACGACGACGAGTCTCTCATTTTTCACCTTCGCGCTTGACTTTTTGTTCGCCGCCGGCGCCCCGAGGTACATAGGAGCCAAGGAAGAACGGTTTTCGAATTTTCCCGGGGCTGTACACGAGTGTGCGATGCTTTGTCGGCTCTGCGCTCAAAGGAAAAAGGGTTTAACAATGGATTGTCTCCGAAGATAGTCGAATATTCTTTGGATATGATGCGTTTCAGAATATTGTGAATTTTGCTATTGGAAGTGCAGGGGACTATCAGCATTTATCTGCAGTTAGCGGTGAGTTATAGCGCATGCGTTACGCAATCGTGAGCGTAATACCGGTGAAACAGCGAGGTTCGCGTGTTTTCCATGGATACGTGTATAGATATATACTGGGTGAAAACTGAGATCGATGACATTGAGACTGATTTACTGAAATCAATACCCCGGTAAGCCTATGTTACGGACTTTATTTGCTCGCTTGATCATTGATTAACACAGATAATTAAATCTCACTCTCGGCCGTATTATGAATTTATCGTCTACATTATAATAGTGCTTGATATATTAGAAACTAATTTTTTTTTTCTATAAACGCAATTTTTAATTTGAATTTATATAATAGCTTATCTTATAGAATCATATATATTCTTAAAACTAATTTTTAGCAAAATATCGAAGAATCCTTCGGTGACATAACCTCGGTATTATATCAATGCACATCGACCTATTACGTAACGTAAAAAATGTCCATCGAAACTCCGCGATCAGCAGCACAAACGACTCGGTGAAACAGTGCATGCACGCGGCGTCCAACAAGTGCCGCGTGTGTTCCTAACCTCGCTCGTCCAGTCATATACACCCATACACACGCGACGAGAAGCCATTCCGTTCGCCGGCAACGAGCTAAACCTTCGCAGCGGTCGCGCGGTATCGGAAAAAGTGTACACAATTCACGCGCGCGCAGAGGAAACCGTTACGACGAGGATCTACGCATCAAAGGCAGCAGCCGACTCTACCTATACACATACATAGTATAGCCATACCGCCTGCATTTCGCAACGAGGTAAATCCGCGCGCGGAGAGAGCCGGGGCTGCGTGCTTTATCGCGCACAGAGGCGGCTTTATGGCGCTGCAGCAAGCATACACGCACATGTGCTGCCCGAACGCAGAGAAAGAGGGAGAGTCGCGTGTATAAAGCTCGTCTTTCTCTGCAGCGCGCTCGCTTTTTTCGGCGCGTTCTCTCCTTTTTTTATGTTGCGGCCGGGCTGTAAGGTAGCGTGAAAAATTTTGAATTCCGCAAAAGCTATGTGCAGCAGCAGTTTGCGGTTGCCGTGGTGCCCGAGGCTCGTTTGTATGCAGCCGCGTTGCGTTTTATGGTGCAGGCCCCCTGTATTTTTTACGATTCATTGATAATTTTAAATGTGTTAGACACTTTTTATCCATTACTCCCATGAATAGCCGCTGTAATATCTTTATATACACGGAGCTAGAGATAAAGTTGTGTGTTCATGTTTCCAAATGGATTTAAACGTCATTTCGCAGCCGTATATATATTTGAACAACAACGGGGACATGCAACTCTGTAAATACGTGTTGGTATAGTGTATATCAAACAAATAGAAACTCTCGAACAATCGGTAGTTTGCAAAGTTGCGAGCGCGCTATGCAACACGAGCTTGCAGCTACCCAACTATATATTTTGTAAAATATTGTCGCTACGAGTTTGGCATTTAAATGG
The DNA here is from genome assembly GCA_030522985.1 of Torymus sinensis. Classification (NCBI taxonomy): domain Eukaryota; kingdom Metazoa; phylum Arthropoda; class Insecta; order Hymenoptera; family Torymidae; genus Torymus; species Torymus sinensis. The sequence goes on along the minus strand of JAPYZP010000830.1, from coordinate 203 downwards.
CTCTTTTGAAAACTTGCTCGCCTATATATATACATAGCAGCGCCGGGGAACGTTGCCGCGGTTCAGCAGCCTTAATGATACGCTATACGCGCGCGAGCGCCGGGGCACCTTTCACTCAAAATACCAGTTTTCTCCTTTGAAAATTACGATGCATTCAGAGATATAAAAGAATTTTAGCCGCGGGCGCGGACTGCAGTTGGTTG
>JAPYZP010000829.1:0-20436 GCA_030522985.1 Torymus sinensis | reverse complement strand
AACGCATGAAATTTTGATAAAACAAAAAAATTAAAAAATACGTGTCAAATAATTTTTGGAGAAGAACGTGAATACTTTTATCCCAAAATGATCGGTGACATAGGCATACGCGGACCACCTGATTTAAGATGGATTCGGCCATATACTAGAGGGAAAATAAAATAATTTTTTTCAGACTAATTCAGGCAGTAGTTACTATGATATTGTTACAATTACAGATAACAACTTCAATAAGATCTCTAAATTTTTTTGTTTTTTAGCTGATCTTGCGAAATAAAGCTTATTATGTTCGTTGAGAAATTTCAAAGGGAGTATCCATCGGAACATTTATGATACGTGTTACCAGTAGGGGCCATATGAATTTGTTTAAGAAAAGCAAGTTCAAGTTTTAATAATCAAAATGATATTGTGCCGTACTGGTAACTCGTATCATAAAGGTTCCCATGGATACTCCCCTTGAAATTTCTGAACAAACAAAATAAGGTTTTGTTTCGTTAAGATCGGATAAAAAACAACAAAATTTAGGGAAATTATTGAAGATTTTGTCTTTAATTGTAACAATATCATAGTAACTATTGCCAGAATTTCTCTGAAAAAAATTATTTTATGTTCCCTCTAGTATATATTTGTTACATATACTAACTCTTGGAATATCAAATTAATAAAACATTATTTAAAAATTACAATTTCTAAAACTGCGGTTTTGACCAAGAGATCATCCTTAACTAATTTTGGGTTGCCAACATGTATTGAAAATTTAAAATATGAAGTAAATTTCGATGTAATTGATTTATCCCATAAAATTCAAGATAAGTTCAGGGTTATAAATAAGGCAATGCAGTACGATCATTTTATATGGCATTATTTGACATATTTATATATTAGTATTTACATACTTTTTATCAATTAGATAAATTGTGGTAATAAGTGATACAAAAATGCAGGGAATGAAATTTTAGTATATTATTCTTTGAATTATACAGAGTACTTAGGATTTTTTTCCATATTTAGATAATAGGTTTTTGAACCTCGGGGCGCAAAATGCCACTTCCCACGCCTGTTTAGCGAGCGCAAAGTGTACTTTGCAAAGTTTATTTTGCGCCCTAGAGAGGGAATCGGTCACTCTGCACCGGCCAAAACTAGCATAAAAAAGTGGTATTTTGACCCCCTGTGGTTCAAAAAATAGTATACGCACCACGGGTACAAGGTGATTCACCTAATTCACCCACTTTGCGCCCTTGGTGCGTAATATACTACTTCCATTTTTTCATGGTATTCCGACTTAAATAAACAGACCGTCACATTGCCTTTCTCAGAAGTCGTGAACCATATGCCAGGATTATTTTTTATGAAAGTTTTGGTCTTTGTTAACTTAATTTTCGTATTTCTATCATGAATGTTTAGATCTGTTTGTTATTTAAAATTCATTTTTAGATATGAAACGTTTTTTTCTCTAATTTCTGACTTTTTAGTAATGGGTCATTCGGAATTTTAAAAACTGAGCTCAATATTTTTGAGTGTGTTGATAACGTCTTTATTGCATCACCCTATACGCTGATATCGACTATATAACATGTGATCTATTTGGCAAACGAAACAAATAAGGTATTAATAATAATAATAATAATAATAATACTACATTTTTTTCGGACTATGCCAAAAAAAGTTACATATTACTACTGGTACGCACAAACATTGGAGAAGACAAGACGTTACGTGAATATCAAAATTAATATTACAATTACGACACTGCTTAACCACTAGTCAAGAGTTTAATACTGAAGTAAAATATCACAGAGAAGTCATCTTGCTTTGATAATTATGTTATCAAAATGTGGTTTCCAGGAAAGAGTCCGATCTAGCACCCCACCAAGGCAAGCACCGTCGCAGCAAAACATATGGCTTGGGTTTTCCCAGGGTTGAGTCGAAGACTAGACTCCATTGCCCAATGTGAGACGGATTCAGTCGCTGCCGTCAGCTCTATTCGCCATGTCCTCATACGGTGCTTGTGTAGATTTGTAAGTCATCGGCGTAAACTAAAAGGCGTATTTCCGTATCGCGAAATAAGTCTTGTACGTCGTTGATATATAAACTGAACAGCAAGGGTCGTAGCACTGAGCCCTACGATACACCAAGATTAGTGGCAGCCCAATCAGAGGTATCATTTTTGTTTAAGACTCGCTGCTTCCTATCCGTTAGATAGAAGAGAATCCAACAGAGAACCAAGCGTGAGAGACCCATGCTGCTCAGTTCGCATAGCAGTGCCGTATGAGAGATAGTATCAAAGGTTTTTGAGAAGTCGAATAATAGTGCTATTGTCACAAGTGATTTGTCTAAGCCAGATCTGATGTTATCCATGAGTGTAAGTAACGCAATGGTAGTACTGATTTTTTCTAAAGCCAGTTTGAAGCGGGTCGAGAATATTCTTTCGGATGATGTACTCAGTCAGCTGATCATGGGCTAATTTTTCCAGGACTTTTGAAAGAAAGCACAGTAGTGCTATCGGGCGGAAATCCGATGGCGAAGAAGGCGCCGATTTCTTTTTAAGCGGAATAAACTGCGCTTTCTTCCAAGCCCCCGAAAAATGCCCTTATCGAGTGACGTGTTAAAAATATTTACGAGGAATGGACCAATCACGGGAAGAGCTTTGGCAATAACACTTTGCGGAATCCCATCCTCCCCCTTCTCCTGCGATGAGAAGTGGGCAACAGCAAGAATAACTTCATTAACTGTGACATGATAAAAGGAAAAACCCTGCGCAGGAGCTGAATTGATTACTTCAGTAGTTTGGTTGAACGTATCGAGAGGGGAGCACGAGACGGCAGCAAAGTGTTTTTTAAGGTCATTCAGTTCAAACCCGTGGAGGCCATCAGCTGACTTGGGCAAAAGCCCATGACTGCGTAACGCTTTCAAAATTTCCGTTACTGTCAATGGTCTTTGTGAGGCGGTCGCGTATATGTGTAGTGCATTTCCGTTGTGTTTTGTTAGTAACGTCCTTGCATAGCTAAAGGAATTCGTCGAGGAAAGTACGATCAGCTATCCGTTTCAAGTGTCTTATGGCAGCGTCGCGTTTACGTTGGAGGAATGTAAGTTCACTGTCAACCCAAGGCGGGTGTCTCTTTTTTGGTATGATTGTTTGTTGGGGTGCAGGTGTGTCTATAGTGTACGTGAGGTTGTTTGTGAGTTGTGTGAACGTGTCAGTCAGATCTGGCGCAGCAAAGTCGTAAGACGACCAATGCTCCTCAACACGGCGTCGACATCTGCGGCATATATTTTACTAACGGCCCTGTAAGTAAAAGACTCACAGGGCACTGACGGTGTGAATCTATCAAGTGTCACCCCTATGGCGTTGTAGAGGTTGGGATATGGCGCCGGTCGATTCTCCTGTTCTGTAATCGTGTCATTATAGTCAACGAGAATAACGTCTGTCCACGTGGCAGCTGTGGTGGAGAAGTGAGTTGGCCTTGATCGACTACCTTCAAGGCTAACTCGCTAGAAATATCCCGTAGTTGAGTCGCGTCGTTTGATTTCTGTAAAAGGTTAGCATTTAAATCTCCCATAATTATTTTTTGTACCTCAAGCACGATTTTCGCGTTTTTCGAACCTATTAATAGAGCCGAAAGCAAGCGCTGCTCGCAGCAGCGGACGGTAAAAAATCAAAATCGACCGCTGTCGATTTTAGTACATTACAATAAAAATATGGTGTGCACCAGTTTTTTGACCGCGTGTGATTGCAGTTCTCGTCTTCGGTTCGCAAACGCACGGGCCTTCGGCTCGTGCTAGCTTACCTTCGACTCGTACTGTAATCCCACACTCGGTCTAAAAAGACCCACTTTACGCCCTTGGCACACAATATACTATTACTTTCGTAGTCTCCAGAGTACAGCTTTAGGTGGTCAGTAAAGACTGGCTCAGTCTTATTAATATTAACATACACCAAGATGTACTCTGTGGTGAATAGTTTGTATATCACAGTAGTATCTGATGTGGCAACAGTAACCTTGTATGTAGTGAGTCACGCACATACATGGCCACCCCGCCGCCACGTGTATTGCGATCCCGTCTGATGAGTGAGTAGCCTTTGATTGCTACCACTGAATCATCGATGCGCGGATCCAGCCGTGTCTCCGCCACACCAAATATGTCGTAAAATGGATTATCGACAAGGTACTGTCGAACGTCCTCAATGTGTGCTTTCAGAGAGCAGGCATTGAGGAAGCCCAACCTTAGCCTCTTCCCAGAGGACGTACGTTTGCTCCTAGCCCTCTACGATAGTCATGCTGATGCATTTGGTTTGATAGAAGAGGCGATCGCCTGCAAAGTCGCGGTCGGGGGTTGACCATATAAATCCGCAATTTCGCTGAGGTCACTTGCCGAGTTAAAAACGTGGGAGATTTCTCCGTCATTCCACCTGACCAGGAAGGAACCCTTGCAAGGCCAAACGTATTAAAAACCGTGACTTTTGGCAATCGGTTTCAAAATTCTGAAAAAATTATAGGATTGCTCGCAAGGACTTGATTTATTTATTTATTTATTTATTGACCAGTAAAGATTACATCATAAATTCCTACATTAGATAGGATACAGAGTAACTCCTACAGATGGAAACAATAGTGTTTCCCTGTGCGTAGATCTAGCATAACTTAAAAATAAACTTAAAACTAACAAGTGTTGTATAACATTACAGCGAATGACGGAGTTTAGAATAACCTGAAGTAGTAACAATGAATATACTTTGTATGTCGTTTAATACATGCTTTAAAAGGATCCATAATTAGACTTAAGTCAATTTTTTAACCTAGTTTTTATATTTAGCTTACTGGCTAATAAATCTTTGAAATCATTTGGTAGTTCATTAAAAGTTTTTAAGGCTACTATAAAACTATCTTTGTTAATAACACTATTTGTTATTTCTGGTATGGGGATGCTTTTCTTTCTAGTGTTGGTCTTCCTGTTTTCTCGAATATCTCTCATAGTGGCATAGTGGTATGTGATTGCCTCATGGGCAAATGTTTGTTCCAGGTTAAGAGGGTAATTTTTTAGTTGGAATGTATTTTTGCTGGCAATCTTAAGAAGTCTATTTTGTAGTCTTTGCAACCTGCTTAAATTGTTATTTTATGCTCCTCCCCAAGCTACAATTCCGTATGTTGCTACGCTGTGAAATAGAGCATAGTTAACGTGTCAGTTTGTAGGAAACGTGTAAGCTTGGAGAAGACAAAAAGTAGATACTTAGTTTTGTTTATAATATAGTCAATGTGAATGTTCCATCTCATATTGAATTCAATATTTACTCCAAGGTATTTACAATGTTCAACCCTTTCTAATAGTTTATTATCGATTCTAAGATGAATGTTATGAGGAACACTGTTACGGTAGATACCACATGTTATGTATACTGTTTTATCTATGTTTAGTGATAGTTTGTAGTATGCTAACCGTTGGCCACTCTCTTTAAATAGTTGTTCATGGCGTTTTCCGCCAGTGTCCATGTGTTTTCTGTAGATTGAATGACAGTCTCATCTGCGTACGAGATCAAGGAATCACAGGGCATACTGTCTAACAGGTCATTAATGTACTGTAGGAATAATAGAGGTCCTAATATGGTTCCTTGAAGGACACTAGTAGTTATATCGCAGTCTGTACTTATTTTTTTATTTATTCTAACTTTTTGTTTGCGATTCGATATATAGCTTTTAATCAGTTCAAGAGCACTTATTGTTATCCCACATTCATTTATTTTTTGCAGGAGAATATAATGGTCTACAGTATCGAAAGCCTTGGCAAGATCAATGAAAGTAGCTACAGTTGGCTTGCTTTTATTGAGATTATTATATATAATGTTGGTTATATGAATTAGTGGTTTTAGCTAATCTTCTGTGTTTCGTTAAGAATTTATTTAATCTGTCGTAAATGATTTTTTGAAATATTGTTGCTATATTTGATATAAAAAAATGGGTCTATAATTATTAGGGGATCGTTTGCTACCTGCCTTAAATATAGGTACTACCTCTGCTCTCTTTAAGGCGTCTGGCCAAAATAATTTTATTTGTCCTTAGGCCGTAAAATGAATTTTTGCGGCCTGTAGAGAGGCCGCCAAATACTAAATGTAAGGCCTAGGCCGCAAAATACATTTACAAGAAGAGTGTACAACCTGCGGGAAACGGATTATAGCGGGCATTTGAGAGCCGATTTCTAGTACCTAAAAATGAAGCCTCGTGCTCACAATTTCGTTCAATGGGCCGTTTTTCTTGAAATATGAGCAATCTGATCTCAAATATTCTTTATTTCGATCAAAAATGATGTCTCTGCTATTGACTGTCACATTGCAAATATTCAAGATACAAAAACGAACAAAGAAGATTATAAAAGTAGATACGAAATGCTACAACTTAAGCCCTTATTCGTTAAAAAATATTAATTTTCAGGAAATTATAAGAATTTAGAGATATCGTAAGAAACTGATTATAATAATTATCCATTTAATTGCTTAAAATGAAGACAAATTTTTAACCATTTTCGTACGCTATCTTTGATTCCATGTAACGTCTTGAAAAATTAATATTTTTTAACGAATCAGGGCTCAAATTTTAGTTTTTAGTGTCTACTTTTATAATCTTCGGTGGCCTTTTTTGTATCTTTAATACTTGCAATGTGACAGTGAATAGAAAGGACATCATTTTTTAATGAAATAGAGGATATTTGAGATCAGATTGCCCATATTTCAAGAAAAACGGCCCATTGGACGAAATTGTAAGCACGGGCCTTCATTTTTAGGTACTAGAAATGGGCTCTCCAATGCCCGCTAAAATCCGTTTCCCGCAGGTTGTACACTCTCCTTGTTAGAATATTGTGCCCTCTATACGGACCGCGAAATACTCATTTTAAGGCCATCGAACAAAAAAATTGTATATACTACTACGGACGCTGTAACATTCCCTCGAGTGCGACCTTTGGTGGCCTCGTTACGCTCGGCCCCAAAGCAGCGTGGCCAGATTGTGGCGATAAATCGCCACTTTTTCATGTGTATTATTACTATATTTATTGTTTACCTGGGCACACTGCACAAAGGTCACACTCGCCAAGAATGATACATTTTGCGTCCTTGGTGCATAATATACTATTGTATACAGAAGCTAAAGATATATACCAGTGGCTGCAGTATATGGTCAGATATAGTCGACACCTCCAAATTTGCCCTTCAAATTGCTTATAGTATTTCTAATAGAAATATCTAGCGTATTCGTTGGTCTAAGAAATATGGAGCTTCTGTTTGAACGTGTGTTAGACTGGTTTTGATTATTTGGCCGCATTATATTTCTGCTTCAGGCAGGGCCGATGGTACAAAAGAAATTGTTAAATTTATTGGCATTTTCTACAGAATTAGTGATTTTGTTTTTAGATTCATCAATAATACATTCCATTTCGTTAGCTTTGTTCTGTTTTTTTTCCCAGTTTAATAAGTTTCCATAGCTATCTAGGCTATTTTGAAAAAATCTATTTCTTTCGAAGTTAATCATAGATTCTCTGATTCTTTTATCTAAATATTTATGATAAATGATGTAATTCGCTTTTAGTTGCTCATTGTCGGGTTCCCTTTTCCAAATGTTATATAATTTTTCTTTTGTTTTACAAGATACCATAAATGCTTTGGTAATCCATTCTTTTCTGGGTTTTAGTTTGTTCTTAGTTTTGTTTGTTTTGCTATTATTCCTTGGCAATTAAATACAGTTTTTGATTGAGTCAATAAATGAGTTTGTTGCTTTGTTTGGGTCATCAGTACTTAATACCGTTTCCTAGATAATTTTTCCTACAGAGTTGTTTAGAGTTTTATAGTTAATTTTATTTTGTTCAAAAGTATTTGGAGATTTTGTGAGCAAGCAGTTGATTGAGACTAAGAGGGGAAAGTGATCCGAGAATCTATTCGCCACTTTAAAAGCATTAAAGTATACTGAATCATTTTTAGAAAAAAATTATCTATGCAGGTTAGATGCCTTTAAATGGATTATTGTTAAAGGGTCTGGTTATACCCACGATACCTGGAACACATTGTCGTTGAAGTAAATTACCTATGAATTTGTCGCTAATAGTATCATGTTGATTTATATGAATATTAAAGTAATTAAAGCCGATTACAAAATGATTTTTATGGGGTTTATGCGCATCTAGAAAGATTTTAAAATTTGTGAGGAATTTTGTTTTTGTCATAGCATGGGATCTATACAGCGCTGAGATTACAATATCGGCCTCATTTATCTTTAGTGTGGAATTTAGAATTTTTAGTTCATTGACGATTACAATTTCCGATGTTTCAATTAAGTTTTCAGGAATCTATGTCACGACCCGGTCGCAAATATTTATTTTACTTTCATTATAGTAGATGTTATATTCTGGTATATTATACAACTGAAGATATTGTAGATTCCGAGTCTCTGTACATACATATAATGATTGTCGGTTTGACTTTCAAGCTCTCAATAAAGCTTTCCAGTTTAGGTAAATTTGCACCTAGGCTCTTACATCTTATATTTACACAGAGTATTAAATTAGCATTATTTTGTAAGTTATTATTGAGTGCTTGAACGTCAGGAAATGTAGTTTCAATTATATCAGCTAATTTAAAAGTTTGTTGTTAGATCTTGCGTGTTCTTAGTGAGTTTTTGTTGTGAGTAGAATCTAGATTTAGATCTTGTTGTTACTGGTGTAGGGCGTTCTTGTGTGGGCCCATATTGCGTCTTGAGTGAGGATGTACTTCCAGGCCTCGATTTTGCCAATATTGTGTCGGTGCTACCATCTTGAGTTTGTAATATATTTGGTGAATTGGTTAACTTTTGCATTCGTTTCTTGAAGTTATCTACCTTACCAAGATACCTTACCAAGGTATCTCGGTAAGCCAGGTTTTATTATGTATTCAGTAGTGTTCATAGCCTTGTTTACCTTAGCATTCAAAATTTTGCATTCTTGTCTGTCAGTGTTAACATTATTAGTATCATAGTCGTTGCCAAATGTATTATTTGAGAAGCTACAGTTGACGCAGCACTTTTTCGCTGATGTGCATTTTTCGGTTAAATGCGTTCCCGTACATTTTAAACAGGTTGGGCTGTGCTTACTCCTTTGGCCATTATGACCCAATCTACCACATTTAAAATATGATTTCATATATATTATATCGTAAACTTTGCAATTCTGATTACCAACGAACAATCTGTCTTTATTTTCTTTGATATGTTTGTATACTTCTGCTGTTATTTCCATGATAACCGTTACTTTATTGTTTTTGTCATTGTCAGCTATGTGTGATATTTTACCCTTTTTATCTAAATATGAAATATTTCTTTGATTTTCGGTTGCTTTTAGATCAGACTTGTATTTATTTTCAATCCCAGTTATTCTTATGACCCGCTTACTAAGCTGTTCTTCGAACTTGTAGAGGTTGCTAAGCTTGGCGTCTAATATTCTTTTTGCTGTCTTGGCACTTTCCTCGTTCATGCATGTTATAGAAATTACATCTTTACTTTTCGTATGAATTTTTTTCGTTCGAATGGATTTTTCTTCAGGTAGATAGGGGAATACTTTTTCCTTTATTCCAGATTTCTCTTACTTGTCTTTTCTTGTCACTACAACTTTCGGCACTTTTTTAGGTTGTGATATATGTTTTATTTTGGACGGTATATCCTTACGTTCCTTTTCTTTCGTTAGAATTTCGTTGAATAGCAGATTTTTATGTTTCAATTCAGTGTTTAGCTCCCTAGGCAGCTGGTTTTCTGTTATTACTGTACTTACATTCTAGTCCTTTTCTTCGCATGTAGTCTCATTCAGCTCATCAACTTGCATTCTGTTTTCTTGAAGGAGGTCTTCATAGTTGACTTTAAGTTTACTGTATTCTGATTCTATTTTCCTATAGTTTCTACTAAGGTTCTCAATCAATTTTGTTTTGGCTTGCAGGTCTTCTTTTAGTTTTACTATCACAACACGTGTGACTACTTGATTTGAGGTTAGATTCACGTCAAGTTCATCACACACAACCAACACACTGTTTATGTATCTTACATTTTTTTCTATTAAAGTCACTTTTATAAAAACGTTACAATACCATATACAAACCACCTTACTATTCACTTTCGCGGGGAAACATCGATAGTATATACCCGGGTGGGCTGCCGGGTGAAGTAGTGTCAGATCTAGGTCCCGCGTGTAGAGTAAATTAAATTTCCTTTTGGCGGCAAGGATTTACTTCACAATTACAAACGTTCGCAGCTGCACAAAAAAAGCGAGTGTTACTCGTACTGACAGAGCTGCCCTGTTGCTCTTTCGTGAACGAGGAAGAACAGGAGGTAATGTGTTCTAAGAAAATCGTATTAAGCCATAATTTTACTATTAAATGCTATAAGTTTACTATTGCAGTTGTTATTATTAAGAACATTGGTTGAAAGTACCTCAACGATTTCGGAATTTGATGCACCAAGAGAAATGCTCATGCTAGCACTAGAGGGAGCAGAAGAAACTGAGAGATCAGCATCCTTCTGTACATTTTCCTGCAAGACAGGCTTATCACATAACGAGCTTATCGCAGAACAGAGACGTATTCAAGCGCTACAATTTTCGTTTCTACGACATTAGTGTGCTTATCTTACTGCTCTCGTAGCAGCTGGCATTCTTTTGCCGACGCGTTAGTTTCGAGACTACTGATTTTCTGAACGAGGCCAGGCAAAAGCACCCAAAGAAACATCTTCCCAAGCTTGGACGCGATAGATTCCTGCTGGGAGGCGATCGTCTTTTTAACGGTATCACGGATGGATTCGGCGTAAGTCACGAGAGTGGAGATGACAGAACAGTTCTTGAGTGTAGAGGAGTCGAGGCGGCTGGGGGTTGTTCTGCAGGAGTGACTGATAAGGGAGGCTGACGATGAGGATGGTTCAGTCACCAGGAAACTGCTTCGTCGCGTTGGAACGATGACGCTGAGTCAGGAGCGTGGCACGAGAGATGGTACATCTCGTTACCGCAGAAAGTCTTATTCTTCTGCTCGGCGTTATTCATAACTTTTGCCAGGTCGGCAGCTCGTCCACTACCTTCTTCTTCTTCTTCTTCTACTGTTTCTTCGAGATCAGCTGTTGTCGTTTGAGTAACAGGTGGTATGACGGAAGTGGCATCGCACGATTGCGAACTCTTCTTTTTCTTCTCCTTCTTCTTCTTCTTTTGATTCAGAGCTGGAGAGTTGGATCCTGTGGTTGGCGAAGAGGAGCCAACGGGCGCCCGGTGGGGACGTTGAGTGCGCGTTGCAGTTGGTGAAATGCGTATCTTGCCCGTCGTCGTTTTTATAGCGAGGGCCGTCGAGAGTCTACTCGAGGTAGTAAGATGACGAATCGGCTGCATCGAGATGCGGCAGAGGTCGCAGGGACTGTCTCGCTTTTTGCTTGCACATTTAGAATGGCAAGGCAGCTTGCATATCGGACAATAGTTTAGTGGTTCTGAGCAAACTTCGTTACACACAACACACCTTTCAGTATTATCTCTGCTTTTGACAGACTCTATTGGCATTGGTAACAGCTGACACGAGTCGGGATAGGTAGCGCGTAATCGAGGTTGTTTTGTTTCTGTTTTTGATTTTATTTTCAAACTGCCAGAGTTAAAGTTCAATTTTGGCTCCGGGGATTCGACAAGTATGCCGTTGGAATGGTAAAAACGTACCGTAGATGCAGATGTAACAAGAAGCAGGCCGATGTTGAAGAGGCCGCTGCAGAAGTTCTCGGTGTAAAGGTGCGGCGCTGTGATTACTGCACTCGATGCCAATGGGAGCACAGATCGTGAGATCGCATTGGGATGAAGTACAGCAGAATAACTCTTCTGTAGCTCGCGTTGCCACTGCACACAGGTACAGACACAGACTAGCACTTACGGTTCACAAAACAGCCAAGCACACTATTAAAAAATGTTGTGAGGCCATGAATATGGTCAAAAAAGCCGGAGCCCTTTTTTGGTAAGTTCTAAGCTGAGGAGGCCGTGGTTCGGCCAGAGTGTCGCGTGGTTGGGAGTGAGGATATGATGCAGGTGCAAGGTCCGATGGAATAAAATCTGCCGGTTTCAAAGTTCATGGAAACGCTTCGCGGCGAACCGTTGAAGTTTATTTTATAAACCTGAGGGGAGGTGCGCTTAATTTTTTTGTGTCGGCCTGCGTACCGACATTCGAGAGGTTGTTTGACGGCAGGGACTCTCAGAAAAACATGCGTGTAGGTATGCAAGTCCTTGAAGAAGAAGGCACGTTTTTTGTCGGTGTGTGACGGGCACCGGTTTTACATTACGCATGTGCTCGCTGAATTCCTCAATAAATATCTGAGGGTCCGGGGTGAAGTCGTCGTGGAGACAGAATCCCCCTGGATCGCGTAAGGTGGTACCGTATAAGTATTCTGCACGGGATGCGCCAGTGTCCGTACGGACGTGTGAGCGCAGGCCAAAGATGACCGCCGAGAGTTGCCTGACCCAGTTTCGGTCGTTATGACATATAATTGCCTTTAGAAATCGATGCCACCGCCCAATCATGTCGTTTGCAGCAGGGTGATAAGTGGTTTGAAAAGTTGCGACTCAAACTGCGCCCCTTGATCAGTTGTTAGCGTTCGAGGCGCTCCGTACCGAGATATCCAACTGTCGAAGAATATGCCAGAGACAGTTTTGACGGTCATATTCTTTAAGGGAATCGCTTCCGCCCAACGCGAAAAACGGTCGATAAGGATAAGGCAATACAAGTAGCAGTCACAGTTAGTCATGGGGCCGATCAGGTCCATGTGTACGTGTTGAAAACGGGCGTCAGAAGCGGTAAAGTACGCCGGCTGCATAGAGACATGTCGTGAGAGGTTGGACTGTTGGCAGTCCAAGCAGTTCTTACACATGTCTTTGATCTCTCGATGCATGTTCGGCCACACGTACCTCTGTCTGATGACCTGATCCGTAACCTTGGCGCTGCCGTGAGCAGGTTGGTGGTACAAGTCGAAGACGCGCTTACGGAATGTGGCGGGGCCGTACGGTCGCAGTGCGGGGCAGGTCAGGTCTCAGTAAACACGGTGATGATCTTCGCCCCACTCAAGGCATTTAAGATTCAATGAACAATCCGGGGATTCACGAATCTGTTTAAGTTCCGAGTCGGTCTGCTGTTCTTGCGAGAGTTCGAGTAGATGGAACTGGAGGGGCAGGCGAATCGTATCTATGCGTGAGACCGCGCCAACTACAACCTTGTCCTTGCCTGCTATGTACTGGATACGCGTGGTGAACTGGCAGATAAAAGAGAGCTGCGGCGTTGGCGTGATGAGGCCTTGTCCAAGCGCTGCTGGAAGGCATAAACTAGGGGTTTGTGGTCAGTAATTTCGTCGAATTCCCTACTTTCTAAAAAATGTTTAAAGTATCTTACGGATTCGTCGACCGCTGTGAGTTCGCGATCATAAATACTGTACCTAGTCCGAGCATCATTGAATTTTCGAGAAAAGAACGCTAGGGGTTTTCACGAGCTATCGAGATGATGTTCCAGGGCAGCTCCCATATGGTTGTCAGAGTCATCCGACACGACCCGAGTCTGTGCGTCGATGCACGGGTGGCTGAGCAGGGTTGCTGAGTCACGTGGGCGTACGTCACCGAAGGTGTCACTAACCGGTATTATCGAAATTTCTGCTCCTGTATCTATGAGGAAAACAAGGCGGCACTGGCTATTGCGGATGTGGAGACGTTTAGATGAGTCCGAACCTACACCGATTGTCTCCACTCAGGGAAGTCGCAGTTTTCCGACTGCTGATCTGCGGCCCATGAACACGGCGGGTAACAGTGACGAGCGTCCTGTCCAAATTTTGTATGGATACAACAAAGCTTCGCGGCGGAAGTAGCATCTCGAGATTGGCTACGCGGTTTATCATTATTCGAATTCGCACGCCTGCCACCCCGTCGATCTCTCTGGGATTTATCGACTTTAGTCAATCGTTCCAAAATCTGTGTTAGTTCGGAGGAAATACTCGGGACAGAGATATTGTCAGGGGGACTGACAGCTGAAATCTGAAGGTGATTAGGCTCGGATGCTTCAGTGACCTTATCGGCCATCTCAGCAAGCTTTTATAGGTCCGTGACTTCAGAAATAGCGAGGGTTGCCCGGCAATGAGGTGATAATTGGTCAAGAAATACCGTACGAATCACATCATGGCTTGCACCGGTGTTCAGACCTCGAAGTCGATTGAAAGTCAAGGAGGGTTTACCGATGCTAGATACCTCCCCTTTAATGAGAAGTCATAGACGTGTTTCGGCCGAACTGCCATAAGTGTCGATGAGGCGTTTCTTTACTTACAATTAGTCATAAATATCGTGTGGACTCGGTTCGGCTACAATGATGTCCTGAATCGTCTGAAGCGCTTCGAGGTCCAGATTTCAGCGATACAATCGGCTTTTGTCGCGGAGACTGTGATGCCGGCTTTGCGGAGCGTGAACCACACTGAGGGGTTCTCACGAGAGAACGCGGAGATTTTGGGTTGGCGATAAATCGCACCGGCGTTCGCGACCGGAGCCAGATTAACAATATTGTTCGGAAGGTTATTCGTGAGAGGTATCTAATTATCGGCATTGTTCGCATTTTGCAAGCTGGCTAGCTGTTCCTGAAAAGGCAAGACTTCCTACGCGCCTGCTCAAGCGCTTCAGGTACATCGTTAGGAATTGTTCGAGCGCATGTGAGTCACAGTATTAACTAGCTATCTTGCACACGCAGGTGCAGTACAATGTCTGATATGCCGGTACGGCATAACACTCGTGCGTGAATGACTTAACACTACGAAGCAAGATGCAAGTTGCGTGTCCGCAAATGGCGAGAATGACAATTCTGACTGAGCGTCGCCTCGAGGAGCTCGACGAGGTGCGCTGGCCGCTGTCTCGACGTCCAAGATGCTCGACGGGTGCGTTGAGAAAGCGCCGGTGTCGGTTAGCCGCTCGGTCTTCTCTCCTTATCCTGCTCGATCTCTCCACTCCTTGACATCGCGGAGCATCAGATTGCTAGTACCCACCAGTACATCGAAGTCGGACGGCAGCTTAGACTCTGCGCAGTGGACACTGTCGCGGATTGGGCGCTTGCGCATCGTGCGTAATAGCGCGCGCATTCAAATGTCGAGTAAATATAAGCTAGAGTCGGGAGTTACGTAGACGTGCATACATGGCAAAATAATTATTTAAATAACTTTTAACCTCAAGTAGGCAGGGGATGCGGGTTCCACGCGTATATGGGAGCGCGTCAGACGTGTATACATGGCAAAAGAATTATTTAAATAACTATTCACCCCAAGTAGGCACGGGATGCAAGTTCCACGCGTATCCGGGAGCACGGCAGACGTGTATAGATGGCAAAATAATTGTTTAAATAACTCTTAACCCCAAGTAGGCAGGCGAGGCGAGTTCCACGCATATACGGGAGCATGTTAGACGTATATACATGGCAAAACAATTATCTAAATAACTCACATTTTGCCATGTATACACGTCTGACGCCCTCCCGTATGAGCGCAGAACTTGCATCCCCCACCTACGTGGGGTTAAAAATTATTTAAATAATTATTTTGCATTGTATGCACGTCTACGTAACTCCCGACTTCAGTTTAAATTTACCCGCCATTTGAAACTGCCGTCCGAATTCGATGCACTGGTACCCATACGTCTGATCGATACGCGCGACCTATCGGAATCCCTTACCGGAATTAATAGTTTCCTTATTGTTATACGCAATTGCTATTTTTAATTCTAAATTGTTAACATTATACGTTTTTTGATTAATAAATTATAGCCTGAAGAAGTTGGCGGCCTTAGCCAACACAATGTTGCAAAAAATCAAAAATTTTATTTACTTTTCCTGCCTCCGTCAGATCGATACAACTTATTTCATTAAAAATTGGAGGGCAATATTTATCTTCTACTCAATATGCATTTTTTGTATGCACACCGACTATATGTATGCATATAGGCAAATCCTCAGAACTTTTAACTTTTTATTTTCAATTTTTTTTTATCAAAAAACTCAGTTAAAATAAAAACTCATCCTTTTTAAACACCTTATTTTACTTAAATATGATCAGGAGAAAGTGCATGTAGAGGTATGGAGTTCAAAGAAAATTTCATAAACAGTTTACGAATGTTAAAAGATAGTAATTTATCTAAATTCGAAATGTAACTTCTTTATTTCTTTTTATTGTTATGGATGCTGCACACGTGGCCCATAATCTATCGTTACAATTTTACCAGGAAAAGTGAGCCAATAAATGCATTTAATATCAGCTTTACGCTCATTTGTGTGACCTTCTCCTAAAAAAAGACATGTACTTTGTGAATCTTTGTGAAGTTTTTCAGTGGCCCAAAAACTATGCCATTGTAGCGCATAATTTTGGCCTTCTGGTGCTCCACTGAACGGTAAAAGCGGAGTATGCCCGCGCTCAGAGGCTTTTTTCCCCGTGAGCCAACTTTTAACGCGCCCGCCTTCGTGGTAGCAAGGGGTAATAAGATCTAACACTTTACACAAAAAAACTGAGCACTTCACTGCGACGAAGCTAAACACGGGCAGTTATCGCGGCCGCACTGAGGGCAGCGCAGAACTACGCTGTTGCACACTGCCAACACCGTTCCCAATTTAATGACACTTGCTCACTACACTGATGCAACCCACAGTTGAAGCACCACTCCTGTGTGGTACGCTGAATGGCTGGTGCAGACGAGGAATCGCGTGATGGTGTTGCCTGCTTCGGGTGCTCTGACAGATCGAGCTGGCGCTGAATAGCGTGCCTCCAATGCAATCGTTTGAGTGCTCGTACGTATCTTATTTTTTCTTCCAGTATTGCAATTTTTGTTGAGGAATCGACAATGCTTGTCGATTTCTCAAGCTGTTTCTCCGCCACTTGGTGAGGCGAGCTGTGAGGCTGGTGAGCTGCTGGTCGAGACTGTGCATAGCTACGAATGATTAGTTCACTGGTCGTGAGTAGTGTTGGAGGTTCACGGGGATGGTGGGGATGAGAAAAACATACAAAATTATATGGTGTCGATACAGGTAGGGTTTTCCAAGCGAGCTCATGAAAGTACGTATGTTTTTAAGGTCGGGGTCCTCCGTAGCAATTTTTATTAATTTTCAAGGTTTAAATGCAGCGGCCATGCAGACGTTCCGGAATATGGTTTACGAACGTCCCATGTTGTATGTGCGAAAAACAAAAGAAAGCAGCCCTCGACGGGGCATAGTGTATTTTTACACTACGGTACTTTACAGCATCTGTAGAGTTATTTTATCGTAAAGCTGTCCCTCTGCCATAGTATATGTATCCGCTCCGAGGGATTCTCAATTTTTCTTCAAAATTTTTCCCAAATAAAATTTTTATTACTAAGGTATAAGCGTAACTGTCACCCGGAAGTTCAGGGTTGGGCTTTACGAGCGCATGACTGTACGTGAGAAAAACACAAAAAACTCGTAGGTATAGAAAACATCCCTTGACGGAGCACTGTGGCGTTTTTTACCGGAAGCTACTTTGTAGCATCTGTA
Organism: Torymus sinensis; assembly: GCA_030522985.1. Lineage (NCBI taxonomy): Eukaryota > Metazoa > Arthropoda > Insecta > Hymenoptera > Torymidae > Torymus > Torymus sinensis. Next base: position 2,912 of record JAPYZP010000829.1, on the reverse strand, counting down.
GAGTTATTTTTCTTATCGTAAAGCTGGAGACCTAACACAGTATTCGTATCCTCACAGCGGGATTCTCAATTTTTCTCCAATTCTGGGGGTACCCGTGACGAAAACCTTTCGAGCTAAACTATCGCTACGTGCCTGGAGCAGTCAATAATTTCAAGGGTTATCCTCAAAACTCGCGGACGTACCGAAGAAAGTAAGAATGGAGCAATATATCACAGTAACAGACCCCGTGAAGAAGCTTATGCAACATGGTTCTTTTTGCACAAGCGTTCATAGCAATACGGGGGTTATTTTTCAGTCATCCTCGCATTTCTTAACGGAAAAAGGTGTTTTAATGAGACTTTCCAGAATACACGATGTCACGAGTACATAACGTAAACAGATGCTCAAATGTCTGTAGGAAAGGTATTTTCTTATACCATGTGCATACTATGTTCAAAATGGCGTCTATGTCAAGACACCGTTGACGCCGCCAAAAGACGTTGTATAAAAGAGTCGAGGACCTCTTATGGTTCTACCAGTCTTTCTTTCGAACCAGACGCAATATCATGGATAATTTACTCGCTTGTAAAAGTTTACGGGAAGCCGTATTGCGTCTGGCAGCGCAATTACGCTATACTAGAGGTGCCGCGTGGCGTGCTCGTCTAAGAACATTGTCTTACGCTCAACTTATAATTGAGTTGCGTCGTCTGTTACGACTGTCTGGTGATCATCGGCGAATTTGTTTACGAGCACAATTTGGACAGATTACCTGTTTTTAGAAATCACATGAGCGACTACGGCGAGATATTGGGTAAGTGAAAGTATTTTTAATATTTTTTTAAACTTTTTTTTAAAAAAATGTTGTTCTCTAAAAAAAATCATTTTTTCCAGTCTTAAATGATTTATTACGCGACAGCGATTCCGAGACAGTCTATAACAGCGATGCCGATAACGAGGAGAGCAGCGATGCTCTTGACGATGAGAGCAGCGACGCCACCCACTTTGAGTGGGGTGTAGATGATACACCGCATCAAGCCGAGGTGTCAGGGGAGAATACAGGTTCGGCACGCACTGATGGACTACGAAATCCTGTCGCACGTATACTGTCGTTTGCTAGTGTAAGCGGCGAAGAAGATGACGGTGCGCCGCAGCAGCAGCAGCATATATGGGTCGCCGATGTACACAGCGAACCTCATTCAGAAGTAGCGGCTGACACCGAAGTGGAGGCCCCAGAAAGTCCTAGCATTATAAATACAGAGAACCCGGAAATGCTCGCGCTCGAAAATGAGGTTGCAGAGAACGAGCTGGACTACATACTGGAGGCTTTGTCACCATACGTGGAGCCTGGGGAAGCCGTTCGCCGGGCGTTTTTGAGCGATCCACCTCCTAACGCGATAGCAGCCAAAGGCATCGGAAATGCTGTAGATAATCGCTATAGCATTATGAACAATTTTTACCTCGGAGCTCATCCCTCATACGACAATAATTTCAACCCGTGGAATGAGGTACATCTTCGCATAAACGAACGTGAGTTAAATCAATGTTCCTTATTGTAATGTGAAAAGAGAGCATGTTTTTGAAAAAAATTTTTCTTTTTAGTCATCGCGATAGCATGGCGCACATCTATCCATATAACGTGCCCGATATACCAGGGGTTTACGAACGCGTTTTCAAAAAGAGATAGTCGAATATTGTCAGATGGATGTGGAAATACTGAGGTGATCTTGTATACAATTTCGGAAAATTTTCCTCGAGGTAGGCGAAACGGATCCATTTGTATCAGCGTGCACAATCGCGTCCGCGTGTTCGTACGTTTTTCGTAAAAATTTTTTAGTTCTGAATACAATCGGAAAAATTCCGCCGAACGGTTATAGGAAGGCTGACAAACACTCGCAAAAATCAATAGAGTGGCTGTTGTACAGCGAGCGCGAGATCGGTCATGATATCGTACACGCTTGGCTGACACGCGAGTTTCGCTTACCAGAGAGATTTTTAGTGGATGGGTATCTCCAGTCCTCCCTTCCGGAGAGGGGGTAGTAGGTAAAGGAATCGTTTTTGAATTGCAAGGTTGTTACATACACGGCTGCCCGCGTTGTTTTACGAACAATCGAGAATCGACGAAAAATAAGTTCAATCGATCGTATGCACCAGCGTACGAGAGTACACGGGTAAAAGTCGCCCGAATGAGAAATCTCGGATACGACGTGCGTGCGATGTGGGAGTGCGAATTTGACGGGCTAAAAAAAAGACAGCCGGAGATCGCTTGCTATCTTGATACTCATCCGATAATGAGTAGAATAACGCTGAATCCTCGGGATGCGTTTTTCGGCGGGAGAACTGAAAATATAGTCACCTCTTGCAGTGTAGAACCAGATGAACGGATCAAATATACAGATATTTGCTCTCTTTACCCGTTTGTATGTAAAAGAGGTCGTTTTCCAATCGGTCACCCGCGCATTTACATCGGCTCGGAATGCTCTTCGTTAACGGGCGGGCAGAAGAACAATCTCTCATGCGTCGAAGGACTCGTCAAATGCAAAGTTTTACCACCGCAAAATGTATTATTGTCTGTATTACCGGTAAAAATGCATGGGCGTCTTATTTTTCCGCTCTGTCGTTCCTGTTGTGAGGAAATGCGTCAGGACGATTGCAACCACGAGCAAGTCACCGAGCGCGAGTTTAGCGGGACATGGGTAGTTCACGAATTACAGAAAGCAATCGCGTTGGCTTACAGTGGGATTGAGATATTTGTCATATGGCAATATAAGAGCACACAGTATGACCAGACCAACGGCGAGGGCGGGCTGTTTGCAGCATACGTAAACACCTTTCTTCGGTTGAAACAACAAGCGAGCGGGTGGCCGTCTTGGTGTACGGATGCTACTAGCAAAGAGCGTTATATTGACGAGTACGAGCGCGAAGAAGGAATAAGG
>JAPYZP010000828.1:0-20437 GCA_030522985.1 Torymus sinensis | reverse complement strand
TTTGACCATCGGTTTTAGACGATGTGTTTTACCAAATATCCAAAATGCAGCCATTCACCTCAGAAGGTCGATTTCAGACCTTCGTTTACTGGCCTACATTCTCTCGCGGTTGTAAATAGAATATGTGTATCTACTTATGTACATACGTACATTTACAATTCCCAGATCCCTTTTGCGTTTAAATAGAGAGCTGAGTTCATAAGTATTAATTAATATAGGGATATTATAAAGTTGTTGCATAGTTGTGAATATGTCGTTCACGCTTTATTGATTTTAACAAAAATTACAACATGTTGCTTATATAAAAAATAGTTTAATTCGTATGTTTATTTTGTATAATAATATTAAAACTATCTTATTTCTTGAAAACTTTATACCTACATTAAAAAAAGAAAATCTGATATTATAAAATTATAACTATAGATAACTTATAAGTATATATAAGCAAGATATAAACAAAAATTTTTCACCTCCGATAATAATAACTATAAGTTAGTGTTCATTTCTTTACAAATAAAAAAACATATCCTCATATATTGTACGTTAGTAGAAATATGGCGTAATTTACTTTTTATTAGACGTGTCGGAAGTAAACTTCTTACAGTAAAGTACAATACATAGTGCAGTATACTCAGACTCTTTGAATCGCGATCGAGGTTATGTTTTTCAGGGGAAGGAGTACATGGGAGAGTGAAAATGACGTGTGTCGAATGTGTACCGTTTTGTGATTATTTTTAAACCTATATTCTAAATTATATTAGTTTAACTTATTTTGTTGATAACGACATTATGTCGACGTTATTGCGTTTATTAAAACTTGCTCGACGTCACAGAACTGTACACACGATGATAAAAATAAATTTTGAAACTTCTGGTGATGCATTATTGCAACCTCGTCCTATGTTGTTAACAAATCAGTGAGTGAAAAATATATTGCTAATACATTTGTTTAAATAAAATGTGACTTTATCATATACAATGATTTTGCAGATTCAAGAATAATGTAACGTCAACCCCTGTGCAAGAAAAAAACATAGAGCAATACAACGATATAAGTAGTAAAGTAACTATATTAAAAAAGCAAATCGATTTGTATGGAAGACTTTCTAAATCAAACATTGATGAAATATTAAATGATGTAAAGAGTTTTGGTATATAAACTTGTATGAGGTATTACTAAAGTATACGTAATGTTAATAATACATGAGCAAATTCTTAATTTTTAGGTAATGTAACAAGTTTACAAGGTTTGTTTTTGTTACAATGTTGCAGTAAATTAATGGCTCATATGTCACCAAAATTAAGAGTAGACTTGGCCAATGACATATGGTTAACATTACAAACTCTAGGTAACATAAGAATTTATTTTTTTATTTAAATGAGGCTATTATATTAAAATATTTTTCTCAGAGCCCTAGATATAATATTAAACATAAGTGAAAATATTTTTAATTCTTTCACAGTGATATAATTAGCACAAAAATACTTACTTTTAATATTTCTCGATCATGTTATACAATAAGATAAATTTGTAACTCATACATAGACCATTTAGTAATTAAAATATTCCTAAGATTTATAATTTGTAATCAATTAATAAATTTATTTTAGGTGTTCCATTAGATGCTTCTCATTACAATGCTTTTCTGTATGTATACGTCGATAGTGAACATGAATTCTCACCAACAAAATTTTTAAAAGAAATGGTTGATGCAAATGTAAAGCCGAATCGAGTAACATTTCAAAGACTTATTTGGCAATTTTGTAATCAAGGAAAAGTCAACGAAGCTATCCAACTTTTGGAATATATGACTGAAGAAAAAGTCCCTATAAATGAAGAGGTGTTGAGTTCTCTCGTATATGGTTATGCTGTAAATAAGTATGTTTCTTAAAACTTTAATTAATAACGATATTCAAAATTTGATATTGTATCAAGTGATAAATTTCATAGTAAATACTAAAAAAAGAATAGAGAATACTAATCATTAAATTTATTTTTTTTAATTATCTCAATATTTTTGATATTTTGAATATTAAGAATATTAATATCAGTGAATATTAAGAAATATATTAAAATTTTATAAACAATCTATTTTTGCAATGTATTTATAAATATTTCTTGCTAATATATTAATATAAACAGTGATATAGTTGGTGTACACAGAGCTTTAAAAAGTATAGATGAGTCTAACATTGAACCAACTATTAAAACATATTCCTTTCTTATGTATGCATACGCAAAGATGGGTGATATTAATAATGTAAGAAAAATTTTACAAGATTGCACTGACAAAAATTTGTGGGTTTCTGACAAAGTATATTTAAAAATAGTTTATAATCTGGCTCTAAGTGACTTTAAAGAATATATTGATGAGGTTTGTAACTTTTACAATTTTTGAGATGAAATTTTATAAAAATTTTATTTTTTCTTAAATAAATCTTAAAAATTAACCTAATAACCATTGCAATTTTAGATTTTATCTTTAACTTCTAAGGGACCAAGTTATACAAAAGATGCAAATGTCACAATGTGTAAGCTTGTAGAAAAGCAACAAGAAGATGTAGCTTTCAAAATTTTTCAATCTCTACCAAAAAGTAAAGATCATACACTTATAAATGGAGATCATTTTATTCAAACATTGGTCAATTTCAATACTGTATGTTATGGTGTATCGCCATTTTTGTTTTTAACTAAGATCATTGTTACATAATAAATAAAAACATTTTTTAATTAGCCAGTAGAAAAAAGTATTGAATTCTGTCGAATTATGGAAGAAGAAGGAATCAATCAGCAAGCATTTCCATCAGCAATAAAAAAATTTTTTGCTAATGACATGTATGAATCAAGTATACCTTTCATGAAGGCTTGGAAAGAAGTTGGTGGCAGAATTCATATGTCATACTTTTATCCTATTTTTAAGGCATATGGGGAAACTGGTCAATCTGATGGTAAATAATACTTATAAATATTCTCTCAAATCATTATCAATATACCAATTTTTATTAGAATAACAAATTGATACATACACCTTCTATTTGTATATATTTATCACAAGTTATAAAAATGATTTTTTTTACAGATATCGTAAAAATGTTACGAGAAATAATTTTAAATTTTCATATACATCCAAGTGTAAGTTTATTAAGAACTCATATTTTACCTTACATGAAGGGAGATATGAATCATATGCTAGTCAGTTTAACAAGTTGTTTAGTAAGTTATCCAAATGCATTAAATGCTATTCTTCTACACTTACTGTCAAAAAATACTCTTCAAGAGGCTGCGAACTTTAGTAAGTCTACGTAACTATAGTACTAAACATTATTTAGAATAAATTTAACATTTTTTCTTTTTAGTGAGCATAAATTATCCCTCATACAATCCACAACTCATAAAATATAATTTGCTTAATGCTTTAAGGCATAGCGAAGATGTTCCATCATTTGTGTGGATTTTATATTTTCTTTATAAAGCAGAATTAAATAAAGTTTATTGTGGGACTGCTCTAGATGTTGATATGCCATATTTGGCTCAAAAATTCGTTGATTCGTGTGTCCTAGAAGCAGTTAATATTTTATCCTCCAACAATAAATATTTAATTATTATGGTAATAGTTTATGAAGTAAATGATATGCAGATTTGATCATTATATTTACTAATTTTAATTTTTTAGTTATTCAAAAATTTAGTAGCTAAAGGACTAAATTTATCACCAGAAACAATGTTGGAAATAGAAAAGAAATTAAACAATGACATAAAATTAGAAATTACAGATGAGTTAAAAACTTTAAAATCAGGAGATTTAAGACTTTGCTCAAGAAGTAAAATATATCAACCTACTATATGGGAGAAATCACTAATGGTATTGATTTTATTATAAACTATGAACACTCCAAAACAAAGAAATTAATAATAGTTCTGCTTATCATTTTTGCAGGATGTCGAAAAATTAGAGAATACAGCAAAATTATTTTCCGTGCAAAACAGTAATATGGCAATGGATCTTAGAAAAAAGCTACTAATTTATTATTGTCAAACAAGGAATGCAAATAAAGTTTCTGAACTGTTGAAGGTATCTAAGCATATGCAAGTAATATTCTGTGTCTGTAATTATTGTCACCATTTTTTACATTTTTAACTTGGTACAGATAAAAAGAAATAAATAATATTAATATTCACTATTCTTCAAATCATTAATAAATTTTTCATTACAAATAGAATTTAGACAATTATTTTTTTCAAATTAAAATTCCTACATCAACGTTTGCAGGAAATGGAAAACGAAAATAGCAATTGGATGGATACTTCTTTGTACTGTTATAGATACCTTATTGAAATGTACCTGGACCGGCAGGAAATAGATGAAGCTGAATCAATCGTAAAAAAGTGGATAGCAAAATCTGAAATATTTCGAATTAATAAATCGCTGAGTTTAAAAATAGCAAAGGCGTTTGTGGAAAACGGCCAAGTTGAAAGTAAGTATTGTGGGAATAACAATTGAAAAATCACGATTTTCGAAAAACATTTAAAAATCTGTTGTTTAAATACTTACACTATACTCAAATCAAAAAAAGTGATTAAATCCTATGTGATTCCTATTTGACATTTCTATTTGATATAAATAAGACGTTATTTGAAAAATCTTATCTAAAATAGGATAAAATATGATTCAATAAATATTTTATCCAGTTATAACTTTATAAGACGACCTCTTACGTCAAAATAATGTTAAATTGTCCGGTATAAGTACATTTTGATCTCTATCTAGCATAATCGATAACCTTATTATTGTATAGGAGCTCTAAAGTTTCTCCAGCTGCCTACTATCGAAGCGCCGCCTTCTAAGAATTTGTGCAGAATGCTATTGTTTGCTGTAGCGGCATACCAGGACGGGGAACTACTGCAACAGTTCTATGATTTGCTCAAAGACCACGAATATTTCATGGATGCCAAAGGATTAGAAAAGCCGTTAATGCACTATCATCTCTTACGGTGAGTCAATCAATAAATTTATCTTTTATGATGCAAAACATAAAAAATTTGAAACTGTAGTTTGAAAAATATCAATAAGATGTCATATCAAATAAGATACATATCAAACGAAGCTTTGTTAGAAATATCTTATAACTCTACACATTCTGCAAACAGATATTTTATATTTAATAATGTTTTCGTCAGCCGGAAGCGATAAGGTACTATTTAGCGCTAGAAAAATTGTGATTTCACAAAAGCACTGAAAAAGGTGCTATTTCGATTAAACATCGTAGAAGGTGGTACTTCAAAATAAAAGTTTAAAATTCGCTCCCGGTTCGAAATCACAAATATGGTATTTTCGGCCCGTTGTTGCGAAAAATAGTATACGAAATTACGAAGATAAAGAGGGCCACCCCAAAGCACATGTTTGCCACCCTCGTCTTTGGCTAGAGTGACAATTTACACGGGCTCTAGACTGGCTAACTCTTTACCTCCCCAGTTGCGTAATATACTAATAATACGCAACACGGGGATAAAGAGGGCCACCCCCTCGCCTTCAGCTCGGTTGACAATTTACACGTGCTCTGAACTGGCCAACTCTTTACCTCCGTGTCGGGAGGTACTATAGTGCCGCATAATATTCTATTTTTTCGGGAAATGTAAGTTGACGATAATATAAATTCTTCGACTGCGTAAAAAGTTCTTTGAAGTTTTCAATTAAACACGTTCATAACTTAAATTAAATATTAATTTAAGTTAAATTGTTGTTATTATTATTATATACTTTGTCTGTAGTCTGTGTCTCGGGTGTCTATCGGGGACACACAAAATGTGTGTTCCGCCTCGTCTCTGTCATGTCCACAGTATCTTCAGGTCGGGGTCGTTACCTTCCCCATCCGGTGCAGGTAGTGTCGGAAGTACCCGTGACCGGAGAGGAACTGGGTTAAGTAGAAATTCACCTCCCCAGCCCTCCTTGTCTGCCAGGGTCGGACGTCCGGTATCAGTCGTCTCGTCCACTTGCCTTTGTCACCGTCCGTCCAGCGGGTTTGCCAGGCCGTCAATGTCTCCCTCCACGCGTCAGTGGAGGTCCTCGCTCTTCCCCTTTCTTCGCTGTGCTCGTAGATCCTCTTTCGCTCAAGAGCTAGGAGGTCTACTGGGACAACGCCGGCGATCGCCAGCACCGCTGGGATGGGCCATTGGCCTCTCCTTGTGGGGTTTAGTCTGTGCCCTGTCGAAGGAGTCGACCACTTTTCGGATCGCTCCTATCGTCGACCGTCCTTGTCCCAAACCGTATTGTCTGTCGTTCAGGCCTCCAGCGGTCCGAACCGCCTGTTGAATTCGCGGTCTCAGCAGCATTTTGAAGAGTTTGCCAAGTGTATTCAGCAAGCTCAGCGATCTGTAGGATGACGGCGAATCCAGATCCCCACCCTTTCCTTTATCGATGAGGATCAGCCGCGCCGTCTTCCACTCCTTGCTGAACACCCCTTCCACCAGGCATGTATTGTATAGGTTCAGGAGTATCTCCGGGCGTCGTTTTGCAACTATCTCGAGGATTTCCACTGGATTCCATCCCGGGTGAACCCTGGCACCTCGTCGTCGCCGACATCATCGTCCCCCCACACTCGGTCAGGCTGTGTTGGGAAGAGTCCATCGACGATTCTGTCCATCGTTTCTTCGTCTCTAACTACCAGTGGGCCATTCCGTGCCAGGTTACGGGTGACGATTTTTTAACCCGCTCCCCAAGGGTCTGAGTCCACTTCGTTAATCAGTTTGGTCCAACTTTCTTTTTTACTGTCATTTTTAGCGCGCCTCAGTATTTTGCGCGCTACGTGGTACTCTTCATCGTGGGCCACCGCATCCGCTCTGTCACGGGTGCGCTGGGCCGCACGTCGGAGCCGCAAGCATTCGCGTCGGAGGCGCGCAATCTCTTCAGTCTACCAGTACACCGGTTCTTTGTCGCGCCTCGTCCGTTTTCTTGGCATGGAGGCGTCGCAGAGCCGTCTCCAAAAACCCGTTGTTCCCTCTGACAGTTTATCAGTCTTTTCCCTCCCCACAATGCCGCGAGGAATCGCCGTTGTCGAGTCACGTTTTCGGTCGAGCTGTCATCAGTTTGTCCACGTCGAGTTTTTTCAGATTCCACGCCGCTGAAGGTCCTCGTTCTGGTATGTCATTTGTCCATTACGCCGAAAATGATGTACTCGGGGTCGCTGGTTGTATAGCCTTCAAACACCCACCATCTCTCCGGGATGGATGCCCCGTTACCCGGTCTCCTGTACGTCGTCACCTGTCCTACGTTTGTTACTGTCAGTTCTAGATTCAATTTAGAACAATTGTTATTATTATCATTATTGTTATTATTATTATTGTGTTCATACTCAAGTGTTTCCTGAAGTGACATTATCGTTAATTGCAATAGCACCTCTTGTAGCGCTTTCTTTAAAAATACACCTTATTATTTCCAGCTCACATCTGAAAGTCACCCAACTCTATTGGTTGTTAAAATTTTTATAAGCTAAATTTTATAATGAATTGATCATGAAAAATGATCTTGAACAGCTGAAATTACTAATAAAATAAATATTTTGTAAAATGTTTCTAAAGAGGCGATGGCAAATCTGCGCTGAAGATAGCAGAGCAAGTTTTCGAACAACATAAAATAATTCCTATGAAGCGGCAATTAGTGAAAACTTTTATTAATGATGAAGACCAAGAATCTTTGAATAAAGTACTCGCCATGTGTATGCAGTGTTATGGAAGGACGAGGACCAACTTTGATCTTGCTATGTGTTATTTAGAAAAGGATAATCTGGATGAATCTAGAGAAATTATAAAGGTGAATTTCTGATTATTTCATTAATTTACATATCCGAACTAATAAATTAGACTGATTTCATTTATTATTTTTACGTGTAAAATCATTTTTAGGCACGACCGCTCCTCGGGAGAGCCTTACAATTTCACCGGAGCGAAAATTGTCGGACTTTAAAAACTAACAATTTAATATATAAAAACTATTTTCTATCCAAAATGAGTGCGTTTTAGGTGTTTTCGGGAATGTATGTATGTAATGTCTGTACGTCTGTACGTACTCAAGTTTCTCGATTATCTGAGAGAAACTTCGACCGATGGGAACGAATTTTGTACCAGATACTCGTCTAATTATAAGTACGGGACAGTTCTATATTGAAATGAATCCATTAATAGAAAAATGAAAAAACACCAGAGCAAATAAAAATTTGAAAAAATCATGTTACAGCTGGGGCAAAGTGTGAAATTCTACGCCCCAGTTGCAAAAAGATGATTTTTTCCGAGTGTACTATCAAGTAGCATTTTACGCACTTAAATGAGTGTGTAAAATCGCGTTTTATGCAGTGTGTTTCAAAAATAAATTTTCAGTATAAATCTAGTCCATGCTTCTGCTAAAACTAATTAAAACACGTCTTTTTTACATTGAACATTTTTACCTACGAACAATGTTTGTAAACGCAATAGTGATATAATCGACAAAATAATCGATTTTTATTATTTATATATTTTCATTTTAAAAGTTACAGATAATAACTTTTTCTATTGAAAATTTTGTCTTACAATCAATTTCTGACGAGTTAACATAAAAACAATTTTTAACGCCGAAACTTACCTAAAATGATCAATTTTCGGTTATAGCTTAGCAAGATTTGATTTTATACAAAAATGTTAAATGCAAAAGTTATAGCTAACATTGAAGCAATACTTTTTTTTTGTCATTTAACATTTCCATGTACAATCAGTTTCTGACGAACTAAATTTATTCATTTAGTTTCAACTTATAAAAACTATTTTTAACGCCTAAATACACCTGAAATAGTCGATTTTCACTTATCATTTACCTAATAGCATTTAATTTGAACATTTTTGCGTAAAACAATTTCTAAGTAAGTTAAATCTGAAAGAACGATTAATAACTTAAAAACAATCAAAATATTCAATTTTTGGCCACTATAGAAAACAAATCATTTTTTATGAATGCGTTACAGTTTTCGTCAAAATATAAAATATTAATATTTGAGATGTAACAGTTTTTGTAATGTTGAAGAAATAAGGTTCTTCTGAATAGTAGCGGTCGAGTCATATATAAAAACGAAGTTTGCATCATTACAAATACTATTGATTAAAAGCTGACGCTATTTTTACGACAGAATATAGTTTATTAATTCAGAGTATAAGTTCCAAAACACCTCGGTGTTATGTTTGTTTTGTTTACATATCGGACTAGAGAAATTATATTCCTTTATGTATATACTCTGTGTACATAAATCTGTCATACAAATAGCATATGCGTTGATAAAATTAAAGAATTCATCTTATAAATATATGTTGCAAGTCATTTTTCAAAGGAACAATAACAATTTCAAAAATTTTTACTTTTTAGAAATATTGTCAAGGTATATACGAAGATACTGTACTTTTGTATGCTCATTATTACTATAAAAACGGAGAAACACAACATTTGGAAAAATTCTTCAATGTTCTGGACAGCTTAAATTTTGATGTAGAAAAGCTATGTGTTGTGTTATTAAAAAGCTACAGTAAGTATCCTGTCTTCGTTTTAACATTACAGGAAAGTAATATTTTTCTTAAAAACAGGTATGAAGAATGAATGGGAAAAAAGTTACGATTTGTGGCTCAAAATGCAAGAAAAAAACATTGAACCATCTCAAAATTTTCTAGATTATATTAATTTAATTCTGACAAAGAATGATAATAAAGATATATTCGGTTCTATCGAAAATTTCAAGACGGTGATTAAAAATTCAGATTTAATTAAAGCTAAATCACTTTTAGACAGGTAAATCTTATCATAGTCTAGGTATGTGCTTCTTTATAGATTATTTATTTAATTGCTGTATGTTTTTTGTTGGAGTTAGTATTCCTATAATATTTAAAAGCGACGCTTATACAATGCTTTGCAAGAAGTATTCTGAAGAAAGACGGTTTCCCGAAGTTGTAACACTTTGGCGGGAATTGGAAGAAAAATATAATTTGCCTTTGGAGGTTTTCACTGCCAAAATGACCCTTAAAAGAATGGTTAAACTAAATGATGTGCACAATATCGAAATGATTGGAAAATTTTTGTCTTCGGTAAGTACATTAGGATAATATTGTAATAGTACATTTCAACACAGGTGATTATTTAATCGCTTCGCTCGTGCGAAAAACGTCACATGAGCTAAAAATCTTCTTACGCAACAGTTGCGAACCTTATTTTATACCACAACAGCCGAATAATCATATTAAAGTTATGATTTTGAGGTTAGAGTGGTACAAAAGTTTTTATGATGTATGTTAGCTAAAAGTTTATATTTAATATTATTTATAAGTACTTTTGAATTTCGAAACAATAAGAGTTTCCCATACGAAAAAAGAATTAAATTAGAAAATATTAAAATTTTATTTTCGTATGAATTCTTAATATGAACAAAATTTTAATTTAAAAAAATATCTTACAAGTGTAACAAATGTCTTACACTACATCTCTCTGTGTGTGTGCGCGCGCGCGCGTGTGTGTGTGTGTGTGTGTGTGTGTGTGTGTGTGTGTGTGTGTGTGTGTGTGTGTAAAATATATATATATATATATCTCTTCCTATACCTATTATATAGTTGTAAGAGATTTTTGTCCCCCCCCCGACTCCCACAAGCCCCCTCTAATAACGTAAAATTATGCGTTCTTACACGTTATTTTAAAATTTACGTATGGTGTATAAGCCCCCCCTCTCAGACTCCCCTCTGACCCTCCTCACGCACCCCTCTTTCCTTTCAATAACTCATAAAATTAAATAATGTAACATTATATACTATCTTTTCCACACCACCTAAGTGGTAGATACCTAGGCGCGTTTATTAGAATTTATATCAACGACGATTCATGAAAATTATACAAATAGATGTTATAAGTTCATTTATTCAATTAAAAAATTTCAGTTCAAAACTTGGATGGAAACTAAGCTGTCAACTAAGAAAACGACCAAAAACCATCTTTCAATAATATATCATATATCTATTTATTGGAAGTAATGGTCTGCTTTCAGCGACTTTCTCCAAAAATAAATTAATACTCGTGAATTGCAACGACCTTTCGTGAAAATTATTGTTTTAATAATTTACGCATTTAGATCTCAGAGAAAAAAATTGTAGAGGGATGATTCAAAATTGGTCTTGAAGGGCATAAGCAATGCTACATTATTTTGTATAAAAAAAAAAAAAAAAAAAATTTATTTTTTTTGTTTTGTATTTTAAGATACCAGTCATCTCTAAACGCGCCTCGGTATAATTTTAGCAAAATTTCGCCCCACTTTTGTTTTTGTAACCTAGCAACTCATTACTACCACCAACCAAATCACAAACAAATTGATATCATAACAAATCCATCATTTTTTAAAGATAGGATCTTGATAATCTTATACGTAAAATATTTGAAAATTCAGATGTGGTAGACCACTTCAGATATTGGAATTTTGTTTAGAGGCCAAAATACCTACACCAAGATATAGTGGAGACCAAAATAGACCATTTTTTTTTTAATGAATTGTTTATATATTACATGGTGAGAAATAATATAGTATGATAGACTGATATTTCATGTAACTGAAAAAAAAAATTTTAAACAGAATTTCAACAACATTTTATACCGAATTAAACAATTTTTAAATCCTGGAAAGTTGCAGGCAAGTGTTGTTTACCAAGTTTTCTTCGAATCTGATATTGGATTTCATTAAATTGAGTAATTCGTCCCACGATACCTCGTAATGAAATTTCATAGAGATTAAAATGAGCCTTTCTAAATTAAAATCGGAGGAAAAATAAAAAAGATTAAAGTGATTTGTTGAATAATTTTTTTAATTGTTTGTATCTATTTTATTAGTATTGAAATTATGCTTAAAAAAATTTTGTTCAGTTGCTTGAAATACCAGTCTATTATATATTATATTGTTTCCCACCACGCAATATACAATATAAGCAATTTATTTAAAAAAAATGTTCTATTTTACCTAGAACCACCGTAAGTCCGCACGTATGTTACATCTGTCCGTGCGATAAGTAGTTCATTATTTCACCGTTTTTATCGCACTCGCTACGCTCGTGTGCCAACCTTACGGTGCAATAATGGCTTAAGGCAGGCAGTACTATACAAAATTGCACAATACTAGTGCGTTAAGTAGCCCATTCCACGTAATGTAGTATTGTGGAGCTGTTTAATTTATTCTTTTTTATTTAGGACTCGAAGAAACAGTTGAACTATAATTATTACATATGTCAAGTACATGTACGACGAGGATCTTTGAATTTGTATATGAAAAAATTAGAATCTAAACTCAACAATCACAAACCATATATGATTAGAGAAGACTTAAATCTACATTATAGAACAATTGTGGATTCTTTAAGAACACATCCGGAATTTGTTGAACAATGTAGGTATAATTATTATTTCTGGTATTTTGTATCAGACGATTTTTTATAATAACATAATATTATATTTTTTAGTTGAGTCCTTGGCTAAGCAGTTTTTTAGGATAGGTATTGATGAAGTTATGAAAGTGTGTTGGATTTATTATTTTTTACAAAAAGATAAAAAAGCAGATGAAATATGGAGAAATCATTTTCAATATTTGTCAAAATTTCCGTGGTTAAACATTGTTGATGAATTCTTTACGTATTTCAAAAGTGATGTAGACTATTATCCGAAACTAGCAGAACTTGTGCAAAAAAGTAATAGTGATAAAAAAGTTAAATTAATAATATATTCCAGATTGTTAAGTGGCTGTATAAAATCAGGTGAGTTAATGTATAAGACATTTTTAAGTAGGATAAATGATTTCACAACTTAAAATTTTCAATATTAATTTCTTAATGCAAACCTTTTCTGATTTATCTTATAACTAATAGTAAAAAAATGTTGTTTAAAAAGTTTATAAATTTTTGTGCTTTTTTAAATCGTTTTGTTGCTTGATTAAACTAATATTAAAAAAATTGAAGAGAAGACTATATCGTCGTCTGGTACGAAGAAAAGTCAACTTCAAAGTTTGCGCGAATTAAAGCCAAAAATAAGCCCATTCTCTGGTTTTTCTGCGTACCAGGCGATGATATATTATCTTTCATTTCAATTTAAGTAGTTTTAAGGTGTCTCCGGCGCTTTCTTTTCCAAATTTAGATAATTGTTAATTTTAAATTATATAATTTCGTGAATATTTTATAAATAATTTGATGTAACCTAACAGGTAATTTTTCATTTTTCATATTCGTAACTCCTCATTGGATTGTAACAGGAACAAAATAAATAGTTTGAAATGAAAATCAGAAAAAATAAAAAAGATTTATGGGTTTTAGCGAATCAAGGAGCACGAGGACGCTCTGAAACAAGTTACTTGTTTTTCGATCGTTAATGTATTCCTTAACAATATTGAAATTTTGAATTTTCCAATATAGAAGAAATGTATTTTGGGTTCTTAAGAACCTCCTTTCGATAATTTTTGACGATATCTCAACGAAATTTCATATGTTCGAGTTCAGATTCACAGAGATTTACTTGTCACATTATACGAAACTTATGATTCTATAGGGAGACAAATCTATTGTAAAATGTAAAAATATAGGATTACATTAAATTTGGAAATGTTAGGGGGGGGGGGGGGGCATAGCTGTATCATTACCGACCGAGCAATTGACACAGTTTCAAGCTTATTAAAAATAAAATACGTCAAATCACAAAAAATCAAAAGAAATGTGGTGTTGGACGTCTATCACCCACCAAAAGTTTGAAGTCGAAATATCAAGTGGTTTTACTCTTGGATTATCAAATTAATAAAACATTATTTAAAAAATACAAAAACTGAAACTTCTGTTTCGACCCGGAGAACGTCCTTAATCTGCCTAAAAACACTCAAATATAGTCGTTATTCGCTTCTTACTTAAAAGAATTTAATATTATACATAAATTCTAAATATAAAAGTTGTATGTCTGATAAAAACAAAACTGTCCCTATCACAAACTTTCTCCCATCAAACCAAAACTTTAGTTTTGTTAGGTCCAATGTTTAGACGATGAACTATAAAATTGAAGTCAACTAACGAATTTTTTTAGTGCAAACAACGGTGTTGCGCCTGATATCGAATTTTTATATTATGAAGATTATATTTTAAAATACACCAGTTTACTTACCTATACCGTCCAACAGAATTTTAATAAAAATAAAATAAAAATATTCCAAATTAAATCATTAGAAACGAATTTCATCCGTTTTATCCGCATTAAATAATAGTATATTGGGTGCCAAGGGCGTAAAGTGGGATTTTTTACACCGAGTGTGGAGTTGACAGCAAAGACGAATACTGCAACCATACAAGGTCAAAAAGCCCACTTAGCTCTTATATTTTTTTGTAAAACGAGATACTCTTTTTCGTATTTTTTTTTTTAAATATAAATCGAAGCTAATGTGGCCGAATTTAGATATATCTTACATCACGACATATTTATGACGGTTGAATTGACATACTTTTACCATATTTTGTCAAAATTATCGATGATTTTCATGAAAATTCCCATTAAAAGTGAATGGTGGGGGTTCAACTTTTATCGCCCGCTACGGCGAGCAGCGGGCGCACGCCAGTTTTTATCGCCTGCTAACCGCTAAGCGGGCGCTTTTCGACTTTTATCGCCCGCCGGTCTATAAACCGTCGCTTTAGGCTCGCTTAATAGGTCAAAAAAACGCGAAAATCGTGCTTGTATTACAAACATATTATTAATGAAATTCGATGTTTTGGACGGTAGGTAAACTACTATATTCGAAAATATAATCTTTCTTATTTCAAAATTACATATCTACCACAAACTGCATTCGTTAGTTGACTTCAATCTTATAGCGCATCGTCTAAACATTGGAGCCCCCCCATCGCCCCCTTACTCATCTTAGTAAGTGTAATAAATTTAACTCTCAAATTTCAGCCTTTATAGCTAAATTAATTTCCGCTTTCCGGACTATGTACCTACTTATGGTACCTATTGGCCATGTATGCTTTTGGGTACTTCCAAATATATGCATATGTTATTCATACTTGATGAATTTTGTATTACATACTTGTACTTGAGCATTTTGCTTTCTTATTACTTCTAATAACTTATAAATAAAGAATAATTCGAAAATATACAAAAGTTTAAGAAAGTATTTTACATGTTTGTAAATTTTTAAACCATTTTCTGTAATTCATAGCGTATTTTTACTTTCTCATAAATTTTTATATTATCTTAACTATAATAATTAGTAACTCACGTCTGAGTAAATGCATTCGATATATATTACTATCTTAAAAAATTTCTATAACTCGTTAAATTTCATATTTTTTCATTTTAGACGATCCCAGAAAATGTGAAAATACTGTAAAATGTTTGGAACTGGCACTGTCGGAATTTCCTATGCAAGACTTCAGTTTAACTTTACTTGCAGATGTACAACATCAGCTTGAAGCATCAGGAACGACCTGGCCTTGGCTTCATAAGAAAAACAAACCGTATTTATCTATTGTTATATAAAACTTTTATTGACAACAATTTATTTTTAAATATAATAATGTAAATAAATTTTTTCTTTCAGGAATACAGAAGATCTAATTAAGTCTTTAAGAACGTAGCATGTAACAATCTAATCGTTCTTTCATTCTTAAACAAATTTAATAAAAAAAATAGTCTATTTGTTAAATTATTGTTAATTAAGAATTGCTTAACCTTATCTTTCATACAAATGTATTTGTAAATAAATAATCCCAGATTAAAATTTTATCATTTTAAAAGAATGTAAATAAGACTGTATTGCAAATGGTATTAAAAAATTGTTAAAAACATTTAACATATTGCGTACTATTATTTTAAAATATTTAGAGACTGACACAGAGTGTGCTTTGTGCCTTGTGCTTTGTGTTTATGGTGATTACTTATACCTTGGAAAAAAATTGTTGTCTGAAAACTAGCGTAAGTACTCGTGATTCATTGGCAGAAGATCAACATGTTAAACTTTTGCCATAGGTCACGAGTAAGTTAGATTTCAGATGATTTTACAGAGCACATGTAAGGCACAAAGCCCAATATCAGTATGTGCAAGCCGGAGTAGAAATTAATTCATCCAGGCATGCCGGAGTAATATTTAGGCCCTGTACAGGGTACGTCAAGATAATCGTAGCCACGAATGTTACGCGGCGCAAGATAGGCCCTGAACAGGTTTCCTTAATATCAATGTTTGATACTCGTTAAATACTTATCTAAACCTAAACATATGTCCTATTGTTCGAAGTATCATCCGGATGGGAGTCTCAATTTGGAGAGCCGTACATTGACAATACCAAATAACTACGGAACTGTAAAAAAGTAATCCAGGCTACTGGTCCAGGCCCGGTTTTGAACCCCGTAACATGCGGCGCATGTTACATGCCTGTAAATTGTAATTTTAAAAGGCCCCCCGCCCCCACGCCCACCCCCCCCCACGGGTCTGTAGGGGCTAGGGCCCTTACACAGAAAAAAGGAACAACAGGAACAGGACACAGATATAGAATTTAACATGGGTTGCTATTGCTATATCTATATATTCTATATATACGAAAAAATCTTGTTCCCTATATCTGTTCCTTCTATATATAGATATAGTAACTCAAGTAACCCATATTAAATCTTATATCTGTGTGCTATTCCTTTTTCTGTGTAAGGGCCCGTACAGACTGATCAGGTACATGTACAGGCCCTGCCTTTGGCCTTAAATTCATGTCTGCTATGTGAATATAGGTAATTTCCCCCCCCCCCCCCACCCCCTCCTTTATTATAGTACTGTATAAGTTCGGTTTTTTGACAGCACTGTTTCCTAGGGAAATGGTATGGATTACTTTGACAACATTTGTAACTATACCTAACGCTATAACTGTATTCTGCTGCCAAAATGAACAGAGAACGGAAATTTACACGTAGTTTGGTAGTCATAAATTTAATTACTTAGTCATTTGACATCTTTCAGTTGTTTTTTTTATATAAAAAAAGAATTCGTATAGAACTTTGAATGTGGTACTTGCCACGAACTAAAACAGTACTGTTTTTACATACCGTATGTTTTAAGTAGTGGCACACATACTCTTGCCACATGTCCATTTGCCATTGATTCTTTCAAAAACAAAAATGGAAACTTGTAAATAATGAAATTATTAGTGGCTCATCGGTTGTTTTTCTAAAAATGCAATCAGAGAAAACGTGAAACTTACGATATTTAAGTTTGTTTTAAAAATATTAAGTACTCAAGAAGGAATATTGTTTGAAGATAACTTGTTATGTTAATAAGAAAATAAGTTACAAAGAAGATGCAGTTCCCATCATTTAGTTTAATTCTTTCTGGAATATTCATAGGCTATATTTCCTATTCAATTTATACAGTATCTTTACTGTTTACTCCTCCACCATGCAATGACAATTGCATTAAGTCTTATTTAAGGAATCAACCAAAATTAAATCTTCATTTATTTACTTCTACAACAAAATATCCATTAAAAAAAGAAATAACAAAAATTTACATGGATACTGATTTTGACTATATACATGAAAAAGAGATGTAAGTATATAAGAAAGACTTTTTGGAAAAATTCAATATTTTTATTATTCTAATACTAGTAATTATGTATGGAATTATTTCAGTCCACTGAACATAGACATTCCACAAAAGACAAGAAGAAATGGAACATTGTATTTACATATAGTCCTGGCACCTCCATCTTCAAACCCAGATAAGTTCTTTAGTTCATCAACAACTGAGGTGAAAATATTTCTCAATAATATATTATTAATTTTTAAATTATCAATATTATTCTTTGATTATAATTTAAATATTTCTAATTTAATAATAATAAATAATAATTTTTATCTTTTCAGGATATTGTACATACTAAAATAAAATTGACTGAATATGCATTACCTCAAGTAGAAGCATTTAATTTATTAGGCCAAAAGGAAAGTGAAAAAAATAAAAATCTTAAACTAAAGTCTATGAATCAACCAGTTTCGCACATAAAAAGCACAATTACGTTCAACATAATGACAGATAATGTTGAACTACCACTTAATAATATACCTTTAGAATTACATAATCTTTTGAAGTAAGAATTTTTGAAAATAAAATTCAATTTTATTAATCTAGTATGTATTTATATACATTTATTGAGTATACTAATAATTATTTTATTTCGTACCATTGTTTCAGAGTTGTCTTAGAGCCTTCCTTAACATTTTTACCTATAATAAATTATAATTTTCTTTATACAAGATATAAAGATTTAGTGAGACTTACACAGAAAATGCATAATGCAAGTGTTACTGTAAATTATAGTCCAATTTCTATTGGAAAACTAAGACTGATTTTGCATATTGAAGCTGCAATGCATAATTTCAAACAACTTGGTTTTACTGATAAGGATATCGATGAAGTAAAAGGCATTTTCGCAGATACTAATTTATATTTATTAGCTGGAACTGTATTTATATCTGCAATGCATGTAAGTTTACACTAATTATTTGTTGAATAAACTATCCTTAACTAATTTTAGCAAATCACATTTTAAAAATCATAGACTATATTAATAGTATAAAAATATACATATAAAATTATAATGCTTTATAAATTGGATGTTATTTTCAGCTCTTGTTTGATTTTCTTGCTTTTAAAAATGATATAAGTTTTTGGAGGAGTAAAAACAACCTTGCAGGTTTAAGTACACAAACAGTATTGTGGCGGGCTTTCAGCCAAGCTATGATATTTCTGTATTTGTTAGATGAAGGCTCTTCACTACTTGTGCTTATTCCGGCTGGAATTGGAACTATTATTGAAGTAATTAATATCTTTGAATAAATTTAATATTAAATATCATAAAATATATTTTATAATTTCTTACAGTTATGGAAGACAAAAAAGATTTTAAGAGCAGAAATTATTTGGATTGGAAAGCTTCCAAAAGTAAGATTTAACTGGAGCAAATGTACATCTGCAGAGACAAAAACAAGAGAATTTGATGCAGAAAGTATGCAGTATCTTGGTTATTTACTATATCCATTAGTTGTTGTAGGTGCAATTTACTCTCTTTTGTATCTACCTCATAAAAGGTAATTAAATTATTTTATAAAATGCCTATAATAATAATTTTGTTTATTTGTAATGTTTTCTAATTAAATATTTCCAGTTGGTATTCCTGGTGTATACATTCCTTAGTAAATGGTGTTTATGCATTTGGGTTCCTTTTCATGCTTCCACAGTTATTTGTTAATTACAAATTGAAATCTGTTGCTCATCTTCCATGGCGATCATTTATGTATAAGGCATTTAATACCTTCATAGATGACGTATTTGCTTTTATTATTACAATGCCAACTGCTCACAGAGTGGCATGTTTCCGAGATGATGCTGTTTTCCTTGTATATTTATACCAACGTTGGTGAGTTTTCCAAATTTTTATTATACAATTAATATTCTTTCTGCTTATATTTTACTTTACATGGCACAGTACATGCATATATACCACTTTCTTTAAAAATATATTAAGCTACTAAATTTCACTGTCTATTATGCATTTTTAACCTATGTTTGTCTCATATCAGTGCAAAAGTGTTAATGATCTTTTCTCCATAACCCTTGAAATGGATTTAAATTACAGAGAAAACAAAATTTTTCAGGTTGTATCCAGTTGACAAAAGCCGTATTGATTCTCCTACTGTGGTTGAAGATCCTACTGCTTTGGATAATAAATTACAAAAAAAGACAAGCTAATGTAAAATGAAATAATTTATATAAAAAATTAACAATAATCTTTGGTGCACTACAGTAATTAAGAAGTGTTTAAAGCACCTGAATGAAAAGGTTAAAGGGTTTTCAAAAGCATATGAGTGAAAAAAAAGAGAAGTTGAGTAATTTAAAAATATTTTATCGAAAAAACTAGGTAGACAGAAAAAAATAAAAAGAAGATAGTAATGTTTTATTTAATTTGATTTAGCTTATTCTTGTACATTATGGTGGATAACTTAATGACTCAACTCCTGTGTAGCCTTTTAATTATTTGAATGACTTTTTTTACCTTCTAAATACATTTTTTTTCTTTTCATCACTTCTCACCTTTGACAACTAATTTATATATTGGGCCGAATCCATCTCAAATCAGACAGTCCGCGTATGCCTATTTCACCTATCATGTTGAAATAAAAATATTTGTTTTACTCCAAAAAATATTTTACAAGTGTTTTTTTATTTTTTTGTTTCATCAAAATTTCATGCGTTCAGCGATGCCGAAAAATTCCGAGAAAATTCTTTCATTGAGAACTTCATTATCCGTTATAAATTCATTGTCAGTACTACTCACCAATTCTAAAGCACGATTGTAACAATGTTGACACAGATATGTAGAAGGTGTCAAAGG